>BPLQ01000666.1:0-65566 GCA_021605075.1 Caerostris darwini
AGAATTTGTTCATCGCTTTATTTTTTTTCACTATTAAATTGCCGATTTAAAGACTTAAATCGATCGATTTAATTAAGTAGTCCACAATATAACCTAAAATTCATGTAATAAAATAATATTAGCAATATTTGCTGGCTTTTGATTGCGGTCGAACAATTTTTCCATAGTTCAAAGTATGAAACAATAGTGCAAGTGAAGGTTGCACAAATTAGACAGGTTAAGAAAACTTCAATTCTATAGCAAGATTCTCCACGTAATTCTTTTTCTCGTGAATATAATGAATACTTGTGGAATAAATATCTATTTTCCACAAGTGAAGATTAATTTGTGAATTTTTCACAAAATTCAAATTTTTATTAAGTTGACATATTATAAATTTTTTTAATTATTTTGAAAACTATAAAACAGTATGTAAATGAATATCATACCTATTATTAAAAAAACAGTTTTGATAACAATTATCTCCATACTGGTAATTCAGTTTTTTTTCCCGTGGAAATAGTGAATCTTAATAAAATAAAGAATGTTTTTCACTGAATTTCAATTAGTGGTTTTCATGAAAGGCAAATTTTCACTGAGTTGATTAACTGTAAATAATTGTAATAGCCTTGCATTGTGTAAATGAATATTTTACAAATTATTGCTAAACAACATCTTTTATAATAAACGAATGTTCACGATACTAATTAAAATTGATTTTCAACGAAGATTATAAATTTTTGTTACAAGGTAACAACTTTTCATTGACTTCTACCTCGTTTTTTATCGGGCTCAAACTATGAAACATAAACGTGTAAGTGAATATGATTCCAATTATACAAAAAACAAAACTTTTTCTGATAGGAGTTATTCCCCATACTGTTAATGTGATTCCTTTTTGAAATAACATCATGACTCTTTGTTGAACAAATATAGATTTCAGTGTGCTTTCTGACAGTGCGTGAGCTTCAGAACCAACTAGCAACGATGCTTCTTCTACCATCGTGGCCGAAGCCGTGATTATGATGAATAAAATAAAATTACCAAGAAAAATACAGTACAAATGAAATCTCAGAAATGATCCTTCGTACATTTTTTGGATCAAGAATAGCGTTTATTGAATAACACATTAAAAACGAAGTGGAAAAGATGCACAGGAACACAAGAAATCCAATGTCTTTATCAATTTGCTCGACGACTGATTTTATAATGGAATAATCATCCAAAAACATTTCAAAGCTTGTCTCCCTTCTTTTCCTACGTGTTGCTGCGACGTGCTTGATAATGTGGCTGATATGGATGCAAACAACGATGTAAAAATATGCAAATATGTACATTGGCAATGAGTAGAACATAAAATTATGTGTTTCCAATAATGTGTAACATATTTTGCTATAAAGTTCGTTGTCAAATTCATATCCGAAAATAAAAACAGATATGTTGTGAAACTCCGGCTTAATCCATAGTCTGAAAGTAATTAGAAACACTAGAGAAAAAACAGAGCTTATAATGATAGTTTTAAGACATAGCCAATTAACATCTTTGTTAATTTCAAATTTATTCAGGGTTTCAGAAATTTTCTTCAGCGTAATAATCTTTTGGATCAGAACACAACGCTGTATTACCAGTACGGTGTACATAAATAGTACGGATACTACCGTAAGAGAAATGTTGTAAAGTAGCAATGCAGAAATTGTCATTAAAACATTAATCAATAGAATTACAACATGAAAAAGTATTCTGATTACAGTTTCAACAGTGATGGGTTTCGAAACTGATATTAAAGGAAAAATTGCACCACAATGAAATAAAAAGAACATTAAATTATAGGGTGGATTCCTTTTCATATTTTTAAACATTCTTCACAGAATTAGCATTCGTTTTGTTTAAGCATATAAACATTCTTCATAGAATTAGCATTTGTTTTAATTAAGCATATAAACATTCTTCATGAAATCAGCAATTGTTTTGATTAAGGATATATAAACATTCTTCATAATTAGCATTTATTTTGATTAAGCGTATAAACATTCTTCATAGAATTAGCTTTTGTTTTGATTAAGCACATAAACATTAGAGAACATATCAATTAGATATTTAGAACTTGCAGAAATATATATTTCATACAGACGTTTATTTTCACTTGTGTTACACTCGAACCCCGTCTTCATTTTTGTTGGAAAATTTGAAGATAATCGATTAATATTCGATGGTTCTATGACAACCAGCTATTAGAAATATTATTATTCGAAAGTTACTAACAATAACTTTTAAGGATAATGTTTTGGGATTTTGACATGCTCTAATAGTTAGTACTATATTCATTTTGAAATAAATATCAAGAAAAAATGTTGTCCTTAATAAAGAAATCTCAACATTCGCCATTGTATTGTGAATTAAAAGCTTTCAAATCTCTTCAACAATCATTTTCATTTCAAAACTTGTGTTTATTATTAAATATCATTTTCATTTTATGGTATTCATCAATGATTTATTTTGTATTATAGTTATCAAAACATAATTCGTTTTAAATTATGTTTCGTCTTTCCATAAAGGAAGAGCAGAAACATAATTTTATTATAATTTCTGATGTTCAGTTTAGAATGTTATACTTAAGTGAATTAAAAAAAGAACAAATAATCTTTTAATAAACCATATATTGCAAGGATTAAACATAAAATATGCATTACTGAAGCTTTAAGGAAACAAAGAGCTGTAATTTTTCTGTCTGCATCTTTCATATTTTAAAATAAATGGATAAAATCAAATCATGTGATAGCTTTAATATTGTTTTCACAATATTAAAGCTATCATAACAATAATTTTCAAGATTTTTAACTAAGACTAAATCGCCTTCTTTTATATCTACTTTATCCTCAGACCATTTAGGTCTAATTGATAGTTTATGTAAATATTGCAATGACTATTTTTTCCAAAAATGTTGAGTCATTTTTTTTGAAGTTCTTTGTTCAATTCATTCAGACATTTCAAAAATCACCGGAATCAGTTTTAGCGTCTCACAAAGCCAAGCGAGCCACACTAATGAATATTTTGCCTTAAAATTTCACACAGATGTCAAGGACAGTGCCATCAACCTTAAAAAGAAAAAAAAATTGAAATTCCATAAGCCCCGGGAATTTTAAATTGAAAATTGGTCTTACTTTTTGGACACAGTAGTAAAATATTCATCCTCATATTTTATCATATATGATTTATATAGTATATTGCAAAGTGCGAGAAACTTTGCAAGGAATATATAAAAGTTCTTAAGAAATACAACCTATACGATGATACTTACTTACCTACGTTGCTTAGTTTCTGAGAAAAGTGCAAAAGAAAAACATTTTATTTTGTGTACGAAAAATGATACGTATTAGAAACAGAAACAGCGTAAGTTTCACATGAAATGGCATTTATATAGAGAGCTGGTCAAAATGCCCGCTTTAATATACAGGCCTGTATATATGTACCAACACAGCAATTGAACATCTGTACACGACAGAACAGAACTGAGTCTACAAAGAAGAGAGAATTCAAATTAGTAAATAAGACTTTTTTGCATTATTTGGTATCTGATGTACCAATGGCCTTACATGTTCCTATAGGAATGTCAGATGATACCTTAGTCAATAGGACTCTGATCCTGCAATCGTGGCAACAGAAAGAAATCTCACGAAATTATTGACTTCCAGTGACAGTATAATGGGTAAGAATTATAATCCGTAACAAGTAAATAGTGCAAAAAATTACCAATAGTTTCAACAACAAAGACCAAAGACGACTGTTGAATTGTGGTTCTTTCTGTTAATAAAACTCTTAAAATATGAACGTGTCAAACACGTTATCCGACTATATGTCACGTGGAAAATATCGAATCATCGAATCAAACCATAAAACATAAACGTGTAAGTGAATATGATTCCAATTATACCAAAAACCAAACTTCTTCTGATAGGAGCGATTCTCCACACTGTTAATGTGATTCCTTTTTGAAAGAACATCAAGATTATTTGTTGAACAAAGATAGATTTTCCACTGATTTCGGACAATGTGGGCTTGAGAACCAACTTCCAAAGATGTTTCTTCTACCATCGAGGCCGAAGCCGTGATTATAATGAATAAAATAAAGTTACCGATAAACCCACAAAACAATTGAAATCTTAGAAATGATCCTCCTTTGTGCATGCCTGGATTGAGTATAACGTATATTGAAAAACACATCAAAAGCGATGTGGAAACGATGGATATGAACACAAGTAAACCGATGTCTTTGTCAATCTGCTCCACAACTGATTTTATGTTGGAATAATCATCCAGAAATTTTTCTAAGCTATTCTCCCTTCTATTTCTGTGTGTTGCTGCGATCTGCTTTATAATGTGGCTGATATGGTTGCAGACCATGGTGTAAAAAAATCCAAATGCTGTCGATGGCAGTGAGTAAAATATTAAATTATGTAATTCGAATAACGCGTAACCTATGTTATTATAAATGTCGTTGTGAATTTCATATCCGAAAAGAAACAATGAAATGTTTTGAAACTCTTGTTTGATCAACAGTTTGTAAGTAATTAGGAAAACTGACAAAAGTGTAGTGCTTACAATGAGAATTTTAATCCATAACCAATTAACTCCTTTGGAAGATTTAAATTTACTGAGGGTTTCAGAAATTTTCTTCAGCGTAGTAATTTTTTGGATCAAAACACAACGCTGTATAACTAGTACGATGTACATAAATGACATGCACAGTATCTTAAGAGATCTATTGGACAATACCAATACAGAAATTGTGGTTACAATGTAAATCAATAGAATTGCAATATGAAAAAGTATAATTGTTACAGTTTCAATAGTGATGGGTTTCGAAACTGATGTTAAAGGAAAAACTGCACCACAATGAAATAAAAAGAAGATTAAATTATAGGGTGGATGTTTTTTCATATTTTTCAACATCTTTCATAGAATTAGCACTTATTTTGATTAAGCACGTAAACAATAGAGACCATATGAATTAGATATTTAGAACTTGCAGAAATATATATTTCGTATAGACGTTTATTTTCACTGTATTACACTCAACCCACGTCTTAATTTTTGTTAGAGAATTTAAAGAAAATCGATTAATATTCGATGGTTCTATGACAACCAGCTATTAAAAACATTGTTATTCGAAAATTACTTTTAAACAATATTATAATGGATTTTGCCGAAATTTAATTATTAGTTCTTTGTTTGACATTCTTTTTGAAATAATTATCAAGCAAAAATATTGATTTTCCTACTGAATATTTAACGGTTTATTTTATAAATGTTTATAAATAAATTTAATTTTTATTATCAAATATTGATCAATAATTTATTTTGAAGTAAATCCATGACAACAGAATACAACTTAAATAATGCTGCGCTTCTCCGTAAAGGAAGAAACATAAATGTTCAATTATTTTATTATATTTTCTAATGTTAAGTTTAGAATGTTATTTTTAAGTGAAATAAAAAGAGATTATGCAAGTATTAAATGTCAAATGTGCATCATTGAAATTTTATGCATAAAAAAACTTTTTAGTTTTCTCATATACATAAGGTATTTGATGTCTTTAAAAAAATCAAAGGTTAAAATTTATTAATGTTTTTTATATTTAAATTTAAGAATGTGGCTCAACTACTCAGATCTTATGTATTTGTGAAAATTGATAATCTTAACAAAATTAAACTATTAATATTATAAATTAATTATATCTGATAAAATTTAGCCGGATTTTTCAAATGTTAGGATTTCATTTATGAGAGTAACCTTTACGTGAAATATAACATTTCTCTCAATAATACATTCTTCCTGGCTGTGATATGGATGTTTGTGAGGGGTTCGGAATCCACGTTAAACTGTAGGTCCTGGTCTAATTAGCCCTGAGTGTGCACAAAATGACAAAAAAAAAACTACAGTGAGTGTAAAAAGTATTCGTACAGTACGACAATTGATTTAAAAGAGATCCGTTCATAAAAATTATAAACATAAATTCCATTTTAATTAATTATAAATATATAATAGAACATATTTTCACTAGTTTCATGAGAAACAGACACACAAATAATTTTATACATGAATAAATATTTACAAAACTGAAACAATCCAACATCTTGTAGTGTAAAAAATATTCGTACATCAGGCATATATTGGCCAATACAATATAATATTTATTTATATTATTAGGATATTTTATTTATATCGAATATTATTTATGTTTTTTTTTTAAGCCGGTAATTAAGCTTTTTAGCGCAAATAAAAAGTTCTATAACAACAGATTTATTTCACGAAAGACAAAACTTTTAATTTATAGGACTCTAATAAGGCCGATTGTCAAGTATGCTGGGGAAACGTGGGCATTAAACGCTAAGAACTTGGATGACATCAGGGTCTTTGAGAGAAACATTTTGAGAAAAATGTTTTGGACAAAGGGTGGACAATAATACAGTAGAACCTCTGTAAGTCGAACTTCAAGGAAGACGCCAAATAATTCGAGTTATAGAGTTTTCGACTTATGGAGGATTTCGACTTACGCGGATTTTGTTAGTAAATATTCGACTGGCAGAGGTTTAAATTCTTTCTATCTTATTTTTTAAATTTGGAAAATAAATTCAACTTTTATTTTTTAACACTTTATTTCCCCAACTTAAAAATTATATTTTCCAATGGACAATCCAAAAAATCAAAATAATACGCAGAAACAACCAAAATTAAAAACAATGTATTAACAAAATTTCATTTATTATTTATTTAATTATACGAGAAATATAACATTTCTCTCAATAATACATTTCTCCTGGTGGTGATATGGATATTTGTGAGTGGTTCGGAATCCACATTAAACTGTCCCGGTCTAATTAGCCCAGAGTGTGCACAAAATGACAGCAGAGCGGCAAACAAACTAAACCAATAACACATTTGGAATTAGTGCACTTATATACAACATCTTGAATAGATGATAAGCGAAGAAACGAGGCCCTTTGCACGATATCTGGTCATTTTTTAACATTAGTTGCTCATTTGTAAAATAATTGTTTTCTGCGTATAGGCAGTAATTTATCACTATTTCTTTCTATACATGTGATATAAGATTTTTATAAGGGTTTGCACTGTTGTAACATTACTCACGTTTTGAACTCTTGAAAAACAGTGCTGGTTCAGAAGCACTTAATGTCATTTGTATCGTTTGTTCATACAATATTGTATATTTGTTATGCAGTTAAAGAAAAGATTTTCCTTCCTGGTCTTTTAGCGGCCTGATGGCCAATTGGTTAGCGCTCTGGCCGTTGGTGCCACAGGTTCTTATCCTGACGGTGGCATGGATGTTTGGCATGGTTCGGAATCCACTTTAAACTGTAGGTCCCGGTATGGTTAGCCCTCGTGTGCTCAAGATGACCTTAGAGCGATAAAAGAAAACAAACCAAATCCTGATCTTTTATATCTTTCTTAATACGTGATTTGTATGACATATTTGTAATGTAAGAAAATAATTTGCCCATGAATTAGGAAGCAGGATGTCATTTTCAATTACCTTAGGTATAAGGTGAGTATAAAAGGATATTAATTTTGAATCTCTATTCATAAATGTATGCCCAAATATGGTAAAATATGCAGAAAATCGATGCATAATCTAATTTTAAGATGAACAGAAATGCAATAGATTGTTCACATTTATTAGAGTTATATATAACGTCGTTCGTCACTAGAACGCAGATACGTTAGAAATTAGTGTTTGGTAGGATTTAGTTAATGCACTGTATTTATCTTGTTAGGGTTCGAATCCTGGAGGTGGCATGGATGTTTGTTAGTGGTTCGGAATCCACGTTAAGCTGTAGGTACCGGTATGTTGAGCCCAAAGGGTGCACAAGATGACCGTAGAGCGACAAACCAAACCTATCTTGTTATATCTTCAAATTCTGGAAAGCCACCCAAGGTATTGTATGTGAGGGGACTTCTATTCTCCTCGAATGTCACGTGTTCTGATGACAATTGGCTGGAGCTCTTCCATTTGCTAAATTAGATTGCAAGATGCTAGATTAACTACGCTATTACTATATATAAATTCACCATTTATGTAACATGAAATCCCTCAAAAAGTATACGTTGTGCTTACTACATTGTTGAAAAAGATTTGGCTGTTGTGACTATCGCATTGCTACTACTGCTACACCACACCACATCACTGTGCCTAAAGCTGAGTTGCACCTTTACAATTTGGGAATGGTGTGGATGAGAAGAAGTCTGATTGGACTCTGTGACGCTCTACGGTCCTATGAGACCAGGATCTACGGCTTAATTGGGATTCCGAACCACTACAAACATCCATGGCACCCAAAACCTGTGGTACGAAGCGCCAGAGAATTAGCCACACGACCATCAAGCCCCCGCTATCGCACTGCCAGATGTGAAAGCTCATCTTTTTCGGTTATTTGATTCAAACATCATTTTGATAGAAGATGCCTTAATTAATGATAGCGGGATGATGGCCCGTTGGTAGAGCTCTGCCCTTTTGTATCACAGACTTCAGGTTCCAATCGTAGCGGTGGCATGAATGTTTGTGAGTGGTTCGGAATCCATGCTTAACTGTAGATCCCGGTCTAAAAAGCCCAAAGTATGCACACAATGACCGCAGAGCGCAAACCAAACCAAACCTCGAATGTTAGAGAGATAATTCGATTTTCTTTACTAATTTATTGCGATTTTTATAACTTTAGGATCGGTTCAAAAAACCATCGTCGTCTTCTAAGGTGTTACTGCATCTACGTTCTCTAGTTATACCTTAGAAAACTAACGTAATAAAGAAATGTTTAATTGAAATTATCCATCTTAAAAAATGGTCTAAGTTTATAACGAAAGTGAATATAGGTGAAAATTCAAAATTTGAGACGAACTATTCAAATGCATTAGAACATTTTATGGCACCAAATAGACAAGACGCCTTCGTCTTCTGTATTTGGCGTAGATTTCGTTAGACCACTTTGTGTTAATGGTAAGAAGGAGTGTTACTTACTTTTGAAGTAAGGCCGGCATTTTATTTAGAGTTCGTTGACAGCTTGACCGCAGAGACCTTTACTTTTTGTGTTTTGACGATTCATAGTTCGTCGCAATCTACGTTGTCAAGTGCCGGCAGACATTGCCAGAACATTCACGCAATCATAACTTGAATTCAAAACAGTGTGATTTGTAAACAGTCAAGTGAAAGACTTTTACGCCTGACACAGAATTCAGTGATGCTTTGACACTGAGAAAACTGCGTGAGTGGATGGCTTTTGTGAAAGACTGATTAGTTCTCTGGAACTTGTTTTTCCAAAAAAAGTTGAGAAACAAATTATAGTTTAAAAACAATAAAAAACACGTTTTTAGAGTTAATGAAACTAAAAAGTAAAAAATAATTGTAAACATAAGAATAAAATGACTGACGAGAAAATGAATGTCACTGTTCTAAAAGTGTGGGGTGCTCGATATCAATCGTTATAATAATTTTTCACTAGTTTCATTCCGAAATGCAGAGTTAGTTTAAAAATGTCATACAAAGCACCCCACGCTTTTAGAACAATGACATTCATTTTCTCGTCAGTCATTTTATTCTTACGTTAACAATTATTTTTTACTTTTTAGTTTGATTAACTTTAAATGCGTGTTTTTTAGTTTTTTTAAACTATAATTTATTCTTAACTTTTTAATTTGATTTTTTAAACTATAATTTATTTTTCGCTTTTTTAAACTATCATTTATTTTTTACTTTTTAGTTTGAGTAACTCTAAAAGCGTGTTTTTTAGTGTCTTTAAACTATAATATTTAAATGAGGTCCCGGCACGGAGGGCTGAGACTATAGTTCTTACAATAATTTAATTGTGAGTAAAACAAAGGCTAAATGCAAATATGTCGAGCCAGCCAGGATTCGAACAGGGAATCTCCTGATCCATAGTCAGGCGCGTTGTGCCCCTGTCCCACGTAGGTTTGAATATCTTGGGTACTTTCATTCTACATGGGTTAAATTGCTCTTCATAAGTTAAAATAAAATCACTCATCCCGGCGATCCTAATCATGATGAGATAATAAACTTATCAAAATATTTTAGTGTCGTCGGTCCTTGATAAGTCTACAAAGTTTAAATTAGGGTACAACGTTCTGATGGCTTAAAGTAGGGCAAAATCGAGCCCAAAGAGTCAGCTACAAACAAATATAAAAGTGAAACTAATAAAAGCGTATTAAAAATAACTAGTGAATTCTATGTACAATCATTTATTTATAAGCTGCTGTGAATGCTGCATTGTATCCTACTAAAAATAATTGTATGAAATATTACAATATTTATACAATTATGCAGATAATTTCTTAAAGCGTACGATGAATTTTGCGGGCAATTTTTTTGTTACATTTTAGACATTAATTATCCCAAAAAATGTGCTATATTCTTAAAATATTTTTTTAAGAAAAAATTAGGGATATTATTAAAAAATTCCCATTCTGAAATATCAATAGTTTTTAGTGTTGGAGCAGTATTTTATTTAAATTTAAATATACGAACACTTTTGAGAACTAATGTAAATATACAATTTCAGTTAAAAACAAGTTTTAGGCTACTTTCCTTAAAATATATACGACAGTAAATTTATAAATGAATATTACTAAAAATATACATATTATATGTACATTTATATCATTTAAAGATATATTTATTCTTTTAAATTAATAAAACTACGTTCTAAATTATTAAATTAATCTGGTAGTATTTTTATCACGATATATATGTCTTTTTTCTTTTTTTTTAAGACTTTTCAAGGCATGAAAAATAAAATTAAAAGCATGATAATATTTTTTTAATAATTTATTTTATTAATTAATGTTTTATTACTTTGTGAACAAAATTCAAGCCCAACTCTTACAAATTAGATTTGGATAGTTTAGTAATAAAATCTAGAGATAGATGGCAGCACGAGTTTATTAGTTTTACTTGGAGTAAGAAAGAATCAGAATCTGCAATTACTTTTAAACAAATAGGTAATTTTGAATTTAAACAAACTTATCAAAATATTTTAGTATCGTCGGTCCTTGAGAAGTCTACAAAGTTTAAATTAAATCTGATAGCTTAAAGTAGGGCAAAATCGAGCCCAAAGAGTCAGTTACAAATAAACATACAGATGAAACTAATAAAAGGGTATTAAAAATACATCAGTACAGATAGTAAAAATCAATTGAGTTTCTTCTCACCCTCTCAAAGACATGGATCCTGACCAACAAAACCAGGATAGAATAAAAATAAAAATTATAAAAATAAAATGTTTAAAAAAATTATAAAAATAAAATGTTTAAAAAAATTATAAAAATAATAAAAAGAACTTCGATTCTGAGATCGGCGTTTTTTTTTTTTCGGAAGGGGGAGGATTATGTACATTTGCTTTTCAGATCATTCCATTGGCTCTCACCGTTCAGCATAACCCTTTTACCGTACTGTATACTTTTATGTTTACGTTTTCAATAGTAATATGTCATAAATAACGGGTCACTAATTGTACCGAATTTAAAACTTAACTTTTAAAATCTTTTATTTTGTATTTTACTTTTATATCATTAGTATTTTTTTATTATTTTTTGAGTACCACTTTAATTTGAATTTTTAGAAACTTTATCTTTTATTTATATACTAACATTAAAGCAGCCATTAGAATCCCAAACCTATTTATGAATTAAGATGAGGAGGTTTAAAGGGTATTTCCCCCAAATGGTACTCCGTAAACGGTACGCCACTTGCCAGTGAAACTAATAAAAGCGTATTAAAAAGGGCTCCACTTTGAAATGAGTTTTGAAAATCTAACGCAGTTCTCTCAGTGACAAAGCGTCACTGAAATCTGTGTCAGACGTAAAAGTCTTTTGCTGTTCAATGACTGTTTACAACTCGCACTGTTTGGAATTCAAGTTATGATCGCGTGAATGTTCTGGCAATGTCTGCCGGCACTTATCCTTTAATTGCCTGACTTTAAATTTTAAATTTTTGCAATAGTAAATTTTATCTGCTCTCTTTCACCACAAATTTTAGTACTTTTAGTATTGTTTAATTTGAAATTAATTGATGGAATAAAAGATGTTGCTTTTTTCCTGACTTTGGTCAGTTTTTTCCTATGTGAACTCAATTGACTGATGGCGCCACCTGTCGGTGAACCAGTCAATCACCAATTGAAGATTTAATTTGTATGTTTTTACGTTGTACTTAATTTCTTGTAAATTCTATGTACTTTTACTTAGTTTAACCTTAATTCCTTTGTTTTATTCTATTTTTAACTTTTTTTTTTTTTTTTGGGGGGGTCATCGACAACGGGCTCCTAATTGTACCGATAGCTTAGCTTTTTCGATCTCTTGCTTTAATTGTTCTCAAGCAAGAGATGTTTTTCCTAAATTTTAAATTCATTTTATTTTATTTATTACTACTTCATTAATTTAAGCAACTTCATTTAATGCAAATATTTTAACTAATTTAAGATGTGGAGGTTTCGTGGTTCTTAAAACCACTTTGGAACTCCGTAACCGGTACGCCCGTTGCCCGTTGACAGGGTAGATTCCGACGAACTATGAATCGTCAAAACACAAAAAGGAAAGGTCTCTGCGATCAGGTTGTCAACGAACTGTAAAAAAAGTCAGGACACATGTTATTAGGGCACAGAGTGAATAGGTCACCTTCTACCAGCCATAATTTTGATTCTATTTTATTTAAAAGAAAAATGTTTACAAAATGATTCAATTATCTAGAAAAGTAGTTAATATGTATTGAAATGAACTTTAAAGATTCCGATAATGATGTGACAATATTTTTTCATCATGTTAAGATTACAGCTAAAACTACTGAATTTAAAATTACTGAAATATAATTAAAAATGGTAAAAAACTTAACTATTTATTTGAAATTAGTGTAGCAGTATTTCCCGGAAGTATTGGAAAAATAAAGTATTGTGAAACTAAAATAGGTATATCTTTCACTGAACGATCTGTAAACTTTTGCATGAACTTGAAATCAATGAAATAATATACTTGTTTATATGGGACCTGAATGGCCGTGTGTCTGGCGCTCGGTGACACAGGTTTCGGGTTCGAGTCCCGGCGGTGCCATGGATGTTTTTAGTGGTTCCTAATCCCTTTAAGCCGTAGGTCCCGGTCTCCTATGACTGTAAGAGCGTCACGGAGCAGATGTCAGACTTCTACCTACGGGTGCTCCATCGGAACAGAAGCTGCACCCCTCTTTCCTCCTTCCATGGGGGACACGACAACAACAATTTGTTTATATATATATATACATATATATGCTCATTAATTTAAATTATCGTTACATGATTCCAGATCAGTTACGAGATAACTATTATATGCGAAAATTGTAATTTATCAGCTTATCCTTCATTTTATTCCTTATCGCATGTATCTGAGTGAATTTTTAAAGAATGAATGATTCTATGCATATCGTTGAGTACTACGAAAGATAGTACTGGATCCTCTACTCAAATCCTTTAACTTTAAATAAAACCTTTTTTTTTTTCCTTAACTTTATTGATTATTATTATTATTGATTTATTTATTTTGGCTATCTCATAAAATTTCCATGTTATTTTATGCTATTCTGCCTGTGTTATTTCCTACCATGTTTATAACCGATGTGCTTAATTTTTGTATGTGTGTATGTGTGTTGTCTAACTGTTATTTTATTTATGCTTAATTATAGGATATCAGGTCATGTAATATATGTATATATCTAATTGTATTCATGTAATTCTATATTTTGAAATGCTGAGTTTAATTCTATTTTTATATTAAATTTTTGTGATCCCTGTATTTTTAACTTGGGGATTGCATGGCCAGATACAGTATTAAAACGGCTGTAAAAGAAAGTGGGACCTGATGGCCAAATGACTAGTTGTCTGGTTTTCGATGCCACATATTTTCGGTTCGAGTCCCGTAGTAATATGGATGTTTGTAGGGATTTGGAGTCCACTTTAAACCGTAATTCCCAGTCTAATACGACTGTAAAGGGTTGGGCGTAGTGCTCACAACCCTACCCGTAAAAAAAAAACAAGTCTTGTCTCGAAATGTGTCAGTAGGCAGATGGATTTGGTCCATCATGGGTATGTTGCGCCACTGAAGATTTGGTATGGTTTGGTTTGTCGCTCTATTGTCATTTTTTGCACACTCTGGGTTAAATAGACCGTTACCTACAGTTTAAAGTGGATTCACAAACATCCGTGCTACTGCTAGTGCCACTGAAGAAGAAAGTAATGAACTATTTAACTAATGAAGTAATTGTTCAGAAATTATTAATATTCAGAATATAGAAAAGTGGAGAATTTTTTAAAAATAAAATCATGCTTGATTATTAACAGATGAAAAACAAAGCTCTCGCATAATTTTTATTAGCATTGCTAATTCAGTTAACAATGTTAAACGATGCAGCAAAAATCAGGACAACTGGAGGTTGGGCGTTGTCATGAATAAATATGACATCAGTCAATTCTCGTCGTGTGTGTCTGCCACTCCCTAGAGTTGTTAGCAATATAGTGTTCCAACACTTCCCAATGATTCCCTCCCTTAACATAACCTTAACCTTGTTACGCATGTCGGCCTCCGCTTGGAAATGTATACAGTTGTATTTTTATTTGTGTTGCTTTGTTTTTAATATCATATTCGAGAACAGATTCATATTTCCTATTTGTAGTAACCACTTTTAGAGCTCTGGCGCTGGGTGCCACACGTTTCGCGTTCGATTACCGCCGGTGCCAGAGATGTTTGTTCGAAATCTGTTTTTTTCGGAATCCGTTTTAAATCGTAGGTCTTTGCCTAACATGGCTACTACTACACCACACCACACCACTGTGCCTAGAGCTGAGTTGCCGCTTTAAAGTTTGGGAATGATGTGGGTGAGATGAAGTCTGATTGGGCTCTGTAACGCTCTACGGCCATATGACACCGGGACCTACGGCGTAAAGGGGATTCCGAACCACTACAAACATCCAGGGCACCACTGGGATTCGAACTCGAAACCTGTGGTACCGAGAGCCAGAGCCCTAGCCACTCGGCCATCAGGCCCAAGTTTAACATGACTGTAGAGCATTGGAAGTAAGTTTGACAACCAAAAGAAAAACATCGCCTGTTTCTGAATATGCCAGTAGCCAGACGGCCTTGGCCCAGCATGGACTGTTGCGCATTGAAGAAAAGTGGTACATCAATTTATGGTCTTTGATGGACATCAATGTACTCTTCTACGATAGATCGTCGGCCATCCAGAGGCTATCCAAGACTGATTGACCATTTCTGCACCTGTGTCGAAGTGGTTCCACACACGAGTTGGCCCTGTAGCTATGCAGCTTCGTGTCAACCATACAGCCATTTTGCATCACTTAAAGAAATGAGCTGAACGAAGAAGTTACTGTAGGGCTGTATGTCCAACTCATATGTGGTCATGTGCGGATCCACTTCGACACAGGTGCACAAACGGCAATCAGTGTTGGATAGCCACTGGATGGCCGACGATCGATTCTTCGAATTGGCCTCGCTGAAACCTTTTAAACCAATCATAGGCTATGCGATTGTGCCTTCTTCAAAGGCTTGGATGATACGACATTGGAGTGGCCAATATTCAAGTCGAACTTGTAATCATACTATATCGGAGTACGTTGCTGTTCATCAAAGACAATCAATTGATGTACCCTTCTTCAGCGGTCTGATGGCTAATTGGCTAGCGCTCTGACCTTTGGTGCCAGGGGCTCCAGGTTCGAATCCTGGCGGTTTGGTGGATGTTTCTTAGTGGTTCAGAATCCACCTTAAATTGTAGGCCATGGTCTAATTAGCCCAAAGTATGCAAAAAACAACCATAGAGCTATAAATCAAACCACTTTTGAAACTAAATATCATAAGCTCTGTAATGGTGGAAATATTCATTGTGATATTAAATACTACTTATATAAAAATCAACAAGTAGGAAAACTTTATTTACAATCTAATCTACTAAAAATATTTTCAGTAATCAAATCAAAACGATAGTGAAGTTGATACTATTATCTTTACAATTGTGTACATAATTGACCCATGTGTATTTTGATTGTCTCACTCATCAAGTTTAATATTAGAGTTCGATTGTTATTATAGAGGGAGAATAAATTTATTTTCTTTCTCGTTACAGTTAATAATTTGATTTAAAAATAGATATGGCAATGATGGTGGAAGAGTATCTCGATTCAACACTTTAACTGCCCAGTTTCAGTTTGAAATTGTTTTAAATAAGATAAGAAAATATGGGGCATTTAATCTTAAAAGTTCTCTCGAGAGGATTATTCCACCACTTTTTGTAGGTGTAGTGTTCGATTTCCATTTTAATATCTTTCTTAATTAAATCCCTGACACGCTTATCTCAGTACCAAAAACTATTGGAATTATTGTTAAATTAAATAAGTATATCATTTTATCTCATTGAATCCTTTTTATAAATTTTTATTCTTCAACTCTGTTACTATAAAAATTAATCAAAACTTTATTTTCGTTGACTTAATCGACTAGTCCTACCCTAACATTATTTAAATTCACTATAATATCTATATTAGATTATTATAGATTATTATAAATATACTCTCAATAATATACCGCAATAATTTAATATATATTTCTAAACTTTCTTTTTGCTCTTTTAATTAATTTTTTACCAACTTTTGTTAAAAAATCCCTTTTAGCCACCATAAGGGCGAATAAGGCTAGTACAGCATTAAAATATTTCTAACTTTTCCATACAATACATATATCATAATGGGTTCAGTGTTTCATGTAATGTGTATACATAAGATATGCGTATGTATTCAGCGTTTCTTATATATGTAATATTTCATGTATATATAATATATGTATACAAACATTTTCAGTGCTTTATGGCGGCCTGATGGCCAATTGGCTGGCATTCTGGTCTTTGGTGCTTCAGGATCGATTAAATAGTATATATACGAAATAGCTTTGCATTTGTTCCATTACATTTTTTATAACTTTGTTCTACTGATATTTTAATTAAGGCCATCCTATTTATGACATACAATTCACAACCAACTTTACAACTAATCCTTTTCTCACAATATTTTCAATTTATCTTTTATTTCCTTCTTCCACCTTCACGTGTTGTTGTTGTTACTAATCCCCCTGGTGAAGAAAACCCTATAGCAGGTCAAATTAGACCCCGTCGCAGGCGACTGTTCCATGGCTAAGGGTAATATGCAGCTCCACTTTAGTGAGGAACCACGAGGACTGAAGACTGACTAAACCTCAAGACAACGCTCTACGATCCTAATAGACCGGCATCTAAGGCTTAAAGTGGATTCCGAACCACTACAAACATCCATGGCACGCCGGGACTAGAACCCGAAATCTGTGGCACCGACCGCCAAACACTCGGCCATTCAGGACCCAACCTTAACATTCTAAGATTTATTAAAATGATCAGATGTTCAACTAATTGACATTTTGGCCTTTGGTACCACAGGCTTCAGGTTCGGATCTTGGCGTGGGCATGGATGTTTGTGTATGGTAATCCATAGTAAACTGTAGATTTCAGTCTAATTAGCATAAAGTGAGCACAAATTGACCGTAAAGCGACAAATCAAAGCTAGCCAAATCAGTATTTCATGTCTAAGATGCAAGAATATACATTTCCACGTTTTCTTTATAACCTTTAATTATGTAATACTTTACCGTCAAGAATTTTTTTCACACTATTAACAACAGATTAGAGAGTAGGTAATCTCGAGTCACAGTTGAAAAGCGTGGGGTTTTTTTATCCAGCAGCTATCTGTCGAGATAAATGATCTTCATTATGTTTAACACCGTTTGGAAGCAATGACCCAGATATAAGAACGTGTGACAACTTTTGATACAATTTTGTAAAAAAATTATCACAATATCGGTTAATTGTTCCCTTTTCGTATTAAAAATACTTCTTCCATACAAAATTTTCAGATATGTATCACTTTTATCCGTTTCTCGTCCTACATAATTAGTTTTACATTAGGAAACTCTCATATTAAGTCAAAGTCAGTATTGCCAAAATCAGTATTGTATCGATATCATACAATCGGTATTTTTTTTACCAGAGGTGGAAAACCGAAGTTTAAGTTTGGAATTGAAGACTTTTGAAGGAGTCGGTAGTCGAAGTGAGAAATCTGTTTAAAAATCCAACTACTGGATAAAATTAATTTTAATTTTTTCAAAATTCTGCTAATTAATGTTAAAGTGAAATGTTAAGGAGACCATTCAATTGTATAATGCAATAACACAACCACTAACAAAAACAGTGACTGCTTTTGCAGCAAACTAAGTAAGTGTTGAGACTTCCCTCAGTACTGAGGGTTATAAAAAGCTAATTGGGATCAGCAATGAAAAAGATCTTATAGATGCAGTGTCTGATGGCCGAGTGACTAGCGCTCTGGTGGTCGGTGCCACTGGTATCGGGTTGGAGTCCCGGCCCTGCCATGAATGTATGTAGTGATTCATAATCCACTTTAAGCCGTAGATCCCGGTATAATATGACTGTACAGCGTAGGGCTGACAACCTATCTCGTAAACAGTCAGCGTCACTGAGCCAAGTCAGACTTCTACCTACGGGTATTCCTTCACAACAAAAGCTGCACCCATTTCCCTTCTTCTATGGGCTCTTGGACTTTGTATAGATGTTGCTGTCTACCAAATGGGATAAGAAACAACAATAAATCTTATAAAAGCTTCTCTAGATTTAACATTTAATGTATTCTTCTTCATTGGTGCAACAGCCCCTTTGTGGGTCGAGGCCACCTGTCTACTGACAAATTTCGAAACATAAAATGCTTTCTTTTTACAGTGTAAGGTTGTCAACACTATGCTCTACAGTCCTATTAGACCAGGCTCTGTAGTATAAATTGAATTCTCAACCACTCCAAACTTCTATGTCACCTCAATACTCGAACCCTGTAGCATTGAGAGCTGGTCACTCGGCCATAAGGCTCCGATTTAATGTATTACAAATATAAATTTGTGATTGAAATATACAGTTTGTTTTACTTGTATGTTGCTATTCTATAATAGTTTGATACTTGTTAATTTAGTATCAATATTTTTAAAAGACATATCTTTTTATAGGACATATAGTTTGTCTTATAAGTCAGGGCAAATACTCCACCTATAAAATTGTAAAAAAATATTTTGTTAATGCTGAAACTTTTTTACAGTGTCTAAGTTCAATAAAAATCAATCGATATAAGACATTCTGGACAGGAGTCGGAAATGTTTGAGCCGACTCCTCACTACTGCGTTTTACATGAGAAAACAGAAGGAATATTGAATATATATACACTTAAGAGCCAAAACATTATGACCACCCCTACATTTTGCAATGAACTCGCCTGGATGACGTGGAAGGCACGTGATCAGGTGGAAGAGGTATTTAACTGCTGCTGGAGAGTCTGAAGAATCATTCTTTCACTTACTTCTGTGTGTGATGGGAAAGGCTGCGGATCTAAGCGACTTTGATAGAGGGCAGATTGTAATGGCTCGAAGGCTCGGAACAAGTATTTCCGAAACTGCACGACTCGTGGGTTGTTCGCGATCTACAGTTATTAGTACTTATGCAAAGTGGATGAATGACGGTGAAACCAGCAGTAGACGACATGGTGTTTGACGTCCACACGCTATCAAAGAAAAAGGTCGCCGGAGACTGTCTCGCATGGTGAAGCAAAACCGGAGCCAGACAGTGGCTCAGCTGACAGCCCAATACAATGAACTCAAGTAGAATGGTATCGGAGCACACTGTTCAGCGGACACTGTTGGATATGGGGCTACACAGCAAACGTTCCACTCGTGTGCCTTTGCTGACCAAGCGTCATCGACAACTGCGCCTGCGCTGGGCCCGGGAAAATCGTGACTGGTCCATGGAGCAGTGGGAGAGAGTTGCCTGGTCAGATGAATCATGGTTTGTCATTCATCACGCCGATGGCCGTGTCAGGATACGCCGTCTTCCAGACGAACAGTTGCTCCATCAATGTGCAGTAGGTCATACACAGGCCGGTGGTGGCGGTATTACACTGAAGTGACAAAAGTCATGGGATAGCAATATGCAAATTTTCAGATGGCAGTAGCATCGCGTAGAACAGATATAAATGAGCAGTGCTTTCACAGAGCTTTCATTTCTGTTCAAGTTATTCATGTGAAGAGGTTTTGACGTGATGATGACCGCACGACGGGGATTAACAGACTTTGAATGCGGAATGTTAGTTGGAGCTAGACGGATGGGTCATGCCATTTCGGAAATCGTTAGGGAATTACACATTCCCAGATCCACTGTGTCAAGAGTGTGCCGCGAGTATGAAATTTCAGGCATAACATCCCACCATGGACAGCGCAGTGGTCGAACGCCTGCACTTAACGACCGAGACCGGCGACGTCTGCAAAGAGTCGTAAATTCTAATAGACAAGCAACACTGCGTCAAATAACAGCAGAAATCAATGTGGGACGTAAAAGGGACTTGTCTGTTAGAACTGTGCGGAGAAATTTGGCTTTCTTGGGCTATTCCAGCAGAAGACCGACTCGAGTGCCTTTACTGACCGAACAACACGACATCGTTTGCAGCGACTCGTGGGCACGTGAGCATATCGGTTGGTCCCTAGATGAATGGAAAACCGTAGCATGGACCGATGAGTCACGATTTCAGTTGGTAAGAGCTGATAGTAGGGTTCGAGTGTGGCGCAGACCCCACGAAACCATGGACCCAAACTGTCAGCAAGGCACTGTTCAAGCTGGTGGTGGCTCCGTAATGGTGTGGGCTGTTTTTTCATGGCATGGACTTGGTCCTCTGGTGCGACTGGACCGAACATTGACTGGAAATGCTTATGTTCAGCTACTTGGAGATCACTTGCAGCCATTCATGGACTTCATGTACCCAAACAACGATGGGATTTTTATGGATGACAATGCGCCATGTCACCGGCCCACAACTGTTCGCGATTGGTTTGAAGAACATTCTGGACAATTCCAACGAATGATCTGGCCACCTAGATCGCCCGACTTGAATCCCATTGAGCATTTATGGGACATCATCGAGAGGTCTGTTCGTGCCCAAAATCCTGCACCATCAACGCTTTCACAATTATGGACGTCTATCGAGACAGCATGGCTCAATATTCCTGCAGAAGACTTCCAACGACTTGTTGAGTCCATGCCACGTCGAGTTGCTCCACTTCGCCGGGCGAAAGGAGGGCCGACACGATATTAAGAGGTATCCCATGACTTTTGTGACTTCAGTGTATGCTTTGGGGGACGTTCTCTTGGGCGTCTCTGGGACCCGTGGTTGTGGTAGAGCAGACCATGAATGCTACAGGGTATCTGAACATCATTGCGGACCAGTTGCACCCTTACATGGCCTCTGTTTTTCCAGCTGGAAATGGAATGTTCCAACAGGACAACGCCCCTTGTCACAAAGCTAAAATTGTGTTGGAGTCGTTCCAGGAACATGATGCTGAATTCCAGTTAATGTCCGGGCAGAATAACTCACCGGATTTTAATCCGATAGAACACATTCGGGATGTCCTGGGACGGCAGCTCAGAGTTCAAAGACCACCAATTCGAAATATCTCGGCATTGCGTGACAGTTGCTTAAACATCTGGTACAATCTGTCTCCGGCCATCTACCAAGGACTTGTGGCATCCATGCCAAGGCGGGTTGAAGCTGTGTTGCGCGCCAAAGGTGGGCCAACTCGTTATTGACAGGCGGTCATAATGTTTTGGCTCTTGAGTGTATATTATATATTCAATATTCCTGCTATCAAATAAAACTACTCAATATACACTGAAGTGAGAAAAGTCATGGGATACCTCTTAATATCGTGTCGGCCCTCCTTTCGCCCGGCGAAGTGCAGTAACTCGACGTGGCATGGACTCAACAAGTCGTTGGAAGTCTTCTGCAGGAATATTGAGCCATGCTGTCTCGATAGACGTCCATAATTGTGAAAGCGTTGATGGTGCAGGATTTTGGGCACGAACAAACCTCTCGATGATATCCCATAAATGCTCGATGGGATTCATGTCGGGCGATCTAGATGGCCAGATCATTCGTTGGAATTGTCCAAGAATGTTCTTCAAACCAATCGCGAACAGTTGGCCCGGTGACGTGGCGCATTGTCATCCATAAAAATCCCATCGTTGTTTGGGTACATGAAGTCCATGAATGGCTGCAAGTGATCTCCAAGTAGCTGAACATAAGCATTTCCAGTCAATGTTCGGTCCAGTCGCACCAAAGGACCAAGTCCATGCCATGAAAAAAACAGCCCACACCATTACGGAGCCACCACCAGCTTGAACAGTGCCTTGCTGACAGTTTGGTCCATGGCTTCGTGGGGTTTGCCATGGACTCGAACCCTACCATCAGCTCTTACCAACTGAAATCGTGACTCATCGGACCAGGCCACGGTTTTCCATTCATCTAGGGACCAACCGATATGCTCACGTGCCCACGAGAGTCGCTGCAAGCGATGTCGTTCTGTCAGTAAAGGTACTCGAGTCGGTCTTCTGCTGGAATAGCCCCAAAGCCAAATTCTCCACACAGTTCTAACAGACAAGTCCCTTGTACGTCCCACATTGATTTCTGCGGTCATTTGACGCAGTGCTGCTTGTCTGTTAGAATTTACGACTCTTTGCAGACGTCGCCGGTCTCGGTCGTTAAGTGCAGGCGGTCGACCACTGCGCTGTCCATGGTGGGATGTTATGCCTGAAATTTCATACTCTCGGCACACTCTTGACACAGTGGACCTGGGAATGTTGAATTCCCTAACGATTTCCGAAATGGCATGACCCTTGCGTCTAGCTTCAACTAACATTCCGCGTTCAAATTCTGTTAATTCCCGTCGTGCGGTCATCATCACGTCAAAACCTCTTCATATGAATAACTTGAACAGAAATGAAAGCTGTGCGAAAGCACTGCGTATTTATACCTGTTCTACGCGATGCTACTGCCATCTGAAAATTTGCATATTGCTGTCCCATGACTTTTGTCACTTCAGTGTATATAGTGTATTTAATATAAGATATGAAAAATGGAATCTACAGTATCTATTTTTTTATGTAACGTTGCTTGGATCTTTAATAAATTGACGACTTCTAAAAAAAGCATCTGATTACTGTAGAAAAATTATATTATATCTTATTACGACCCTCTTGCTTGCTAAATAAAGAAATCTTGAATTAAAACTAAAATCAATTTTTTCCCCAGTATATTAAACGTCTAAGGAAACGTTAACTAAGCGTTTTCTTTTTTATTTATTTTTGTGCTTACGAATAATTATTTTACTTCTATGAGTTCTAAAACAGCATGATTTAGTCACCGGAAGAGAGGCCTTGTCACGTGACGAGAATAGACTGGCAATAAAAATAGACAGAAGAAATCAAATTGAGAAGCTAGGCAACGCAAAAAAATAAGTAAATTTAATAAAATAAAAATAAATAAATAAACAATTGAAACTGAAAAGGTTTTAAGAATGTGCTGTAGAAAAACAATATTGTGAGGTTTCTTGAATTAAGTGGAACTGAGTTTACCAGGATTTGAATTAACGAGAATCTACTGTATTTGTAAATTAATCTCATAAAGGATCGATTTATTTTTTCAAATACAATTTTGTTTCAGAGCAACTTTTTTTTACTAAATTCGAAAATATACATTGACTTAATTATTATCAATAAGATTTTATCTCGTTTCATTTATTTTTTTTTTCCTACAGAAATTCAGTTATCAATTTAGCCAATCGAATTGCCCATTAGAACCTGAACTGTAATCCTTTGATTATTATTTGATTAAATATTTAGAGATCACCATGCGATTTATTGGTGTTATCATCATTAAAAATTGTTTTCACTTTTTTATTCATTTTGAAACAATTAACGGACAATAATTGCAAGCGATTATAAGTAATTAATAATTGGCCTCACTTCGTGCTTTTTTGGGTACTGAAGAATATCGAATCAAATGTCTGTAAAACAGGGGCCTGATGGCCGAGTGGCTAACGCTCTGGCACTTGGTACCACAGGTATCGGGTTCGAATCCCGGCGGTGCCATGGGTGTTTGTAGTGGTTCGGAATCCACTTTAAACCGTAGGTTCCGGTCCTAATAGGATCGTAGAGCGTTGCGAGGGCATTGTTATTCCGCGTCCTTGGCTCATCTTCAAGTTACACGCGCCCCCTGGGTAATGCAAAGTGAGTAACGTCTGTGCAGCGCTTACTTTAAGGCATCCAAGACCAAGCTGTCTAAGTGTTTGCCAGCTGCATTAGAAAGAAAAAATGTCTGTAAAACAACACGAAATCGCGTATATCGCGTGTTATCTGACGTATATCACGAATAAACTCGTGTTTGCCTTAGAATTATACAAGGCAGTTCAAAATATTCTTTTAAGATCAGAATTTAAATTAATACTCGAAAGAGTTAGCTCGTGGGTTTCTGAAAACGTGTATACTCGGAGTAATTCGTTAAAGAATTAAGACCAATTATTTATTTAAAATGATATAATATAACTTTGAATAAAAAATTAACTTTCACACAAGTAAACTCGTGATTTCGAAAAATTAAAATACATTCTATACTCGAGATCTTTAAGGAGTTAAAATATTTATTTATTTGTTATCCATAAAATATATGGATATTGTTTTGGGGAATGATATTTTTCGTGTCTTTGATCACGTTCAAATTTGGTTTTAAATTTCTTTCACGAGCTTTTTTATACATAATATTTATAGCTTTTTTATACAAAAATAATTAACTACTTATTAAATAATTTAGTAAAAAAACTAATTCCGAAGAAAAATTAATGTAAAATTGTTTTAAAAGATCGTCTGATGAAAGCAAAGGCAATTTTATTTCAAAGTGAAAACGAGATTTTTCAAAAAAAAAAAAAAAAAAAAAAAAATTCCATATTTTATTTATTTTTTATTCGATTTTTTTGGAGTTTTATAGCTTATTTTATTTTTTTATTTATTGTTTGTTTTTTTTTTATTCTATAGTTTATTTTATTTTTATTCCATAGTTTATTTTTTTATTTAGTTTATTTTATTTTTTTATTCCATATTTTATTTTATTTTTTTATTCTATACTATATTTTATTTTTTTTATTCGATAGATTTTTTTATTCTATAGCTTATTTTATTTTTTTATTCTATTGTTTGTTTATTTTTTTATTCTATAGTTTGCTTTGTTTTTTTATTCCATAGTTTATTTTTTTATTCTATAGTTTATTTTATTTTTTTATTCCATAGTTTATTTTATACTTTTATTCTACAGTTTATTTATTTTTTTTTTATTCTGTAATTTAATTTATTATTATTATTTTTTTCGTTTGGAATTCTATAACTGGGTTTATTATATTTATATATTTTTTTCTATAGTTCATTTTGTTCTTATTTTATGCGCTTTAAATTACATTAAATTCTAAATTTTATGGGTAACCTGTGTGTTTTAATCCAGCCAATTATAATTCTTTTTAATAGCTTTTTTTTATTTAATCAATGAAAGAGTTGCATTGTCAATTTCTATAAAAAGTATTATAAAAAATATACCGTAAGTAAATTTAAATAATCTCTTTTTTAAATGATATGATTTATTTTAATATGTGATCAAATATTGGCAAAAATAATGGGTTTTCTTAATTATGTCAAAAAAACTAATGCTAACAAATAGTAATTTACATTAGATATGCACCATTAGTTACTGAATATGTGATCTTTCATCTTTATCTCACCATTATAGTGCTAAACAAACTCATTAAGCCCTGCCGATAATGCAACCACTTAAAGCAGCCGATTTTCTCGTGCTCCGGTCTCATTGCCATTCGGGTGAAATAATCATTGCCAAACGATAAGTTCCGCTTTGTTGGAGACTGAGAAGAACGTGTCTAGGAAAAATATTCGCCGGGTTTGCTGTGAATCAGTCGGTTCCGAACGATTTACTGTGAGAAGATGTTCCTGCTAACGGATGCAACGAACTTCTGGAGTCCTATTAATTGATCTTTTCGGAATGCTGGGCTTCTATTTTTGGGCGAGAAAAAGTTATTTTTGCAGGCGCTTTGTCCCCCAAACATCTAGAGCATATTCTGTGGTCAACCGAATATAATAGTTAAGTTCGTAAGCCACCATGAGGTTTTTCCTGTTGTTATGCAGATGATTTTGAGCTTCCAAAAGTGCATGTCTATCACAAGAATCTGTACAGAAAATGGATAGTTGAATTGTAAAGTAAGTTTATTTTGTATAATTTTTTTTCTTTTAAAACTGTTTTGTACATAATAATTATTATCAGACAATTAGTAACGTTATATACTAAAGTTACACACAGTTAATTTGATATTTGAACGCATTTGTTACTTTTTATGCATTATTTTTATTCTAATGCAACTGGCAAACACTTACACGGTTGTCTTGGATGCCTTAAAGCAAGTGCTTCCCCGACGTTATTCACTTAGCCCAGGAGGTTCGTGTAGCTTGAAGATAAGCTACGGATGCAGAGTAACAATACCCCCTCAACGGTCTACGATCATGTTAGATTGGGACCTATTGTTTAAAGTGGATTCCGAACCACTACAACATCCATGGCCCCATCGGGACTCAAACCCGAAACCTGTGGTACAGAGAGCTAGCCATTCGGCCATTCAGGCCCTCTTTTTATGCTTTATATATTTAAGGTTTGTATAAATAATAAGTCAGGGGCCTGATGTCCGAGTGGCTAGCTCTCTAGTGCTCGGTACAACAGGTTTCGGGTTCGAGTCCTGGTGGTGCTATGAATGTTTGTAATGATTCGAAATCCATTTTAAACCGTAGGTCTGGTCTAATAGGATCGTAGAGCGTTGTGGGGGTATTGTTACTCCGCTTCCGTAGCTTATCTTCAAGCTACATGCACCTCTTGGGTAGTGTTAAGTGAGTAATGTAGGTGCAGCCCTTGCTTATAGCATAAAAGATGACAATCTAAGTATTTGACAGCTGTACTAGAAAAAAAAATATTTAAGAGATATTTGTCATGAATTGAAAATAGTTTTACCAAAGAATTTTAAATATGAAGGTAAATAAAATTCGTTACCAATTTTGTAGCAATCTTATTTATGATAATTTTAATTCATATATTGTCAACAAACTTTATAATGATGAATAAAAGTTTATAAAACAATCATTTAATTTAAGGAATCAACTATGTATTATTTTTATTTTAAAAATTGGGATAAGTATGAAAATTGAAAATGTATTGAAATAAATAATAGAGAATATTTACTAGTAAAAATAAAATTATTTATTTATTTCAAACATTTGATTTAAGATTAATTTATATTGGTATTTAAGTAATTGTTGTGAATAAGCAACTGTTTAATTAACTTAATAATTTATTCTTTTAATTTATTATCTTAATGTGTTTATTTTGTATTCATAATAATATAATCTTAAATAATATTGAAGTAATAAAAAATTATAAATTTTAATACAAATATTAATTGTAATAAAGAATGCTTTGCAATTTCTAACGTTTTAAACGTTATATTTACGTAATACGTTTAAATTATGTAACGTTATATTTTGACATTAATGCTTCGTCACTAATACTACTAAGTAGCATGATGATGTAAATCGCCATTAGATAGTTACCAGTTAAGAAAAACTTAGCTAAGTTTTTCTACATTTAGTCATTTTAGATTCATTAAAAAGAAAAAAATTTAATCGATTGGGCCGATATACAGATTATCCATAAAATTAATTTAATGTAAGAACAAAACGCATAACAGCAACCATAAACAAAAAAAGAAAGAAGCAGTATCAATAAATTTTATACAGGCAATAAATTATGTTCATCAGTTATCATTCGAAACTGGAAAAAGAAAACAAATTTAAAAAAAAAAAAAAAAAAAAGCTATAGAATTCCAAACGATTTTATGAAAACGCACGTGAAAAAATTAAAAAAACAACTATGGAATTCCAAACGATTTCATATAAATGCACGTGGAAAAATAAAAAAAAAATGATAAAAAAATAAACAAAAAAACTATAGAGTTCCAAACGATTTATAAAAAAAAGCACATGAAAGAAATTTAAACAAAATGATAAACAATAAAAAAAAACCCTATAGAATTCCAAACAATTTTGTAAAAACAGCACATGAAAGAAATTTTTAAAAAAATGATAAAAAAAACTACAAATTACAAATGATTTTATGAAAAAGCACATGAAAGAAATTTAAAAAAAAGCAAAAAAAAACACTCAAAAATTTAAAAAAATAATAAAATGAAATAAATAAATAAATATAAAAATAATGAAAAAAAGCAGTAGAATTCCAAACAATTTTACAAAAAAAAGCACGTGAAATAATTTGAAATAAATTGATAAGAATAGTTCGAGAAAGAAATTAAAAAATAAAAATTAACCAATAGGAAACTTTAAAAGTGGTCCAGGACATCGCTGATCCAATCTCCCCAAAACAGTACCCATTTTTTTTTACGGATAATAAAGATATCTATTTTTACCTGATATTCCCAATCCCTATATTCGTAACCCGATGTAAAATTGCACGTTTCTTTTGATACAAAGTAGAATTTGAATCATTTAATGAGGTCGCCAGGCTTCAGTTTGAGTGTCAAATAAGGCATTTTATCCGACCGGATACGGGATTCACCTTTGCAAGTGCATCAGAGGTTTGAGAGGATAAGGCACGCATCGGCAACTCTTCGCTCTTTTCCAAAGTGGGAGGAACTGCTCTATTTATGGTTTTAGCCATTTTCAGCGCAGTTCCTACGATTACGAACACTTTTAATGCTGCTTCATAATCATAAATAGAAAACAGTAAAGTATTCCAATTGTTGCTGCAAAAGTTTGTTACAATATTCATTGTGAATAATTGAATAGCAATGTTCTTTATGAGCACCAGAGTTTTTGAATCATTTTAAGGAGAAAAGATTTCACAAATCTTGAATTCGTATCAGAATAAGATTATTTAATTTGTTTTGTTTACCCATACAATTATGGGTATTGTTAATTAATTAATTGTTAATTATGGTGCCCATACTGTTACGGGTATGATTTTATAAAAAAGCATGTGAAAGAAATTTTTAAAAAATATAAACAAGTAGTATAAAAAAAAAAATTTTAAGTCAATTCCTACTTTTTTTTCACCATATTGCGGAATGTCCTTTATAAACAATATTCATTCATTTTTTTAAAGTTTATCTGGCGCCATCTATTGGTAGATATATGCAACTTAAATCTAAAAAAAACTAAAATTAATGAATTAAATTTAATTATTGAATTAATATTTGAAAAAACTGTGTTAACATCAAGTGTCATCCACTACCAAGTTAAAAAAAAATTATTTTATGAACGACTGAAAATTTGAACTAGATATACATAGGGAGAGTGTGAGCTAATAGAAGGAATTGAAAAATTATTTAAAAAAAAAACTTTAGAATTCCAAACAATTTTATAAAAAAGCACATGAAAGACATTTAAAAAAAAGTTGAAAGAAATTTGAATATATATATATATATATATATATATATATATATATATGATGAAACATAAGAAATAAAAAATTATAGTTATACTATATTATTATTGTTTTGGGCAGCCGAGTTTTTTGTGTCCTTGATCAGTTTTTCGTTTCCTTGCCCACTTTCAACGTTTCTTACTGGTTCAATTTTTAAAATTTCTTTTACGAATTATTCTTATGGTTTATTTTAATTTCTTTCAAGAACTTCTTTATTCATAATATTTATTTATTCACATGCTAATAATTATATAATTAAATAATTTAAAATTGTTCTAAAAATCGTCTGACGAAAGCAAAGACAATTTTATTTCAAAGTGAAAACGATATTTTTCAAGAAAAAAAATCGTTTGGAATTGTTTTTTTTAATTATTATTTTTTAGGATTGCTATGATGCGTTTTGTTCTTGCAATAAATTCTAAATTTTATGTGTAACCGCACTTATTAACAAAGCAAATAATCGTCTGCATATCGGCCCAGACGATTATTTACTTTGTTTTAAATAAATCATCTATTTCTATTTTCATTATTATATTTGTTTGCTTGTTTTGTAGAAAATTTTATTTTTATTTTTAAAATTATTTTTGTTTGTTTAATAAAAATCTTTAATTAAGAAAAATGATGGATGAAGTCGCCTTCATATAAAAAAAATGAAGGCGAATATATGAAAAAAAAATAAATTGAGGAGGAGGAAACATTAACTCGAATAATTTTTTTTATTTATTTACTTCCTGATTTCTATTTTTTTTACCGGCAAATTTAGTTCAATGTCAATGTTCAATGTTTTTTTTTTTTTTTCCCTGATAAAGCAATTCTAATTCTTCAACGAGTATTAGAAAAAAGTTTTTGTTATTGCTGTACAAATGATTTTATTTTCTTAATCGTTCTTTTTTTAAATATGATATTTTAATATTTCGTATCAAAGATTGGCCTTTTTAAGTATTTAATTTACAAAAATTTTAAATAGAATGCCTGATAAAAACAGGCACTTTTTTTTACTTAGGGCCTGATGGCCGAGTGACTAGCGCTGTGGACCCTACCGCCACAGTTTTCGGGTTCGAGTCCTGGCTGTGCCTTGGATGTTTGTAGTGGTTCGGAATCCCCTTTAAACCGTAAGTCCCGGTCTAGTGTGATTGTAGAACGTTATGGAGCAGTGTTAATCGCGTCCGTAGCATACCTTCAAGTAAATTCTTCTTGCTAAATGAGTAACAGCGGTACAGCCCTTGCTTATGGCATAAAGATTAATTATCTCTGCATTGCCAGCTGCATTTGAAAAGAAAAAAAAAAACTTCATTATGCTAAATTATTACCATTGTTATAGGTTGAAATAAAATTGAATTACGTTTATTTAATCATTTTTTTTTTCATAAAAAGAACAAACAAACAGAGGTAAAGGATTGTGTGGAAAAAAGGGAAGATGTAATTATAAATATGTTTTACTGCATTTAAATTGTTTTTAAATTGAAGTTTGATGAAAACGGTGCCTTTGAATCAAACTTTTGAAAAAAGAGTCGTGTTAGTTAGAAAATAGTAATAATTAAGAGAGGAGAAATTATAATTGTTAAAAAAATTTATTTCTGTATCACTTAAGTATATGTTATCCAGTCAATTTTCACGTCATTTAGCTAACACTAGGCTTTTAGCGTGTTTTTGGGCAGGAATATACTCGTTTTCATTTCACTGCCGATCTTGCACCAGTGAAATGTGGCGTCAACACTAAATAACCAATCACGCACCAGCACATGGTGTGAAATGGTCTCAGCAGCCAGGCACGCATTTGCGCGGGATGATTTATTCTCTGCTTCAACCTGAAATATATGTTAGGTATTCCTGCTTGTATTGGCGTTAAGTAAATGTTAGAAGCTTGCCGGTTTCGAATTTATAGCTTTATTAGTTATTTAAAAAAAATATTGTAACATGAGTTGTGGGGGCTGATGGCCGAGTGACAAATGCTCTGGCTTTCGGTGCCACAAGTTTCAGGTGATGCCATGGGTGTTTGTAGTGGTTCGGAATCCACTTTAAACCGTAGATGCTGTTCTAATATGACTGTAGAGTGTTGGGCGTAGGGCTGACAACCCTACCGAGTAAAAATAAAACATCTCTTGTCTCGAAAACTGCAAGTAGGCAGATAGCCATCGTCCAACATGGGGCTGTAACGTCAATGAAAAGGAGAATATGAGTTGTAGAGCCAATAATACTGCAGGGCCTTTTAACGCCATCCCCCCATCCCCTCCAAAAAAATAGAAAATTGTAATTAATAGCCTCTAACAGTTAATGACATTGCAAATTTGTTTGCTGAGCTTTCAAATGAGTACCCAGTGGTGTTAGTTAGAACAACAATGAAGAATTCATTCCTCTCCAAGGTGCTTGTGACATTTTGCATTGTATATCATTGTAACCAACTTAAAATAATTCATTTATATTAAATATTTTTTACTGATAAAGTTTCATACAAAAACAATGCATTTTTCATTTATTTTCATTATATTGTTTCATTTGTACACATCACGCGCTAGCGCGTGATGTAGCATTTAGAAAGTAATTTTACCTCACTTTCCTATCAGGCTGGGACGCATTTATTTTAATTATTAATTTTTAAGGATTTTCTATATAAAAAAAATGCAAAAAATTATTATTTGCATAGTTTAATTTTTAAATTGCTTTATATATTAATTATCAAATTATCATGTTTTGAACCCCGAATTCTTTTGTCAACAAGAATTTCTCAAAGAGTAAATTATAACATTAGATATATAGTCGAGGTTTTTTCTTAATTTAAACATATATATACATATAGTGTTTGTAGTTATAATAAAAGTGCTTAGAGTCCTAGTATTGAAAATTGCGACTTTTTTTTTTATTACTTTTTTTATGAACTTTATTTTTTTGTTCTCGTGTTTCACTAACAGTCCACCGAAGGGAAGGATTGAATTCCGAGAAAACTTTTACGGGTAATAAACCCCACTTTTATGTGTGGAATTATGAGGAATGCTGGAAAACTCCCACTAAGGGACTGTTGACTTGGTTGATACGCATTTCCACAACCGCCACCGAATCTCGTTGTCTGTGAAATTAGTGACTATAGTCGTCGCCGCCAGTGGAAAAGGAACCCGAGTCCTATTGCAAAAGGACTGCATACTTTACTTTTAAGTCGCAAATTGATCAACAACATATTTATATTATAATTTTTATGGTTTCATTTCCTGAATTTAGGTTTTAAAACCAAATATTTAAATAAATTTAAATATGATGGAACAATATTTAGGAAAAATTCCCTAATAAAAACCAGAACTATTCATTTCAATGAATTTGCTGTTTGAATGCTTTATTTTTCTGTATATAAATTAATTGCAAGTGTGAAAATTAGCCTTCTCAAGCTTAATGCGCTTAATTATTAAGAAAAAGTGGCAACTGATGTATTTTTATTAGAAAATAAATTAGATAAAATATCAAACCATTTAACGAATTATCCTTTTGATATTCGCATCTGATATCTATACCCTTTCGTAACAACACGAGCCATGAATTATTCCGGCATATGCCAGTAAACTCGTATTATCATACATATGACAAAAGTCATTTTATTGCTACTTCATGTTGTTTTACAGATATAGTTTTACAGATATTATTTTACAGTTGTTTTGTAGATATTGCTTTACAGTTGTTTTGCAGATATTAGGGAGTTTTTGCATACCGTAAGTTTGTTACCGTAGGACGTCCGTTAGCATTTTTCTCCCTAGCGCGCATGCTCATAGGAAACTGAGCACGCGCTGGAGGGAGAAAAATGCTAACGGACGTCCTACGGTAACAAACTTACGGTATGCAAAAACTCCCTATTGTTTTACAGACCCAACAGATAGCCAAGGAGAAGCAACCTTAAGCTATTTTTCTCAAAATGAGTGAAAAAAACAAAAAAATAAATAAAACCTTTTTAGTACAAAAACATACTTATTCGTCCAAAAGCATTGGAACGAATATCAGACTCTTACACACACACAAAAAAATAAATAAATAAATAAATAAAAAAATCTATCGTATGGAATTCTGGAATGCTCTGTCAATGAATCAGAGAATTTTTTTTTTTTTTCTTATTCTAATGGCTAAGTATATATTTAAATTTCTATAATTAAAAAAAAAATAAAACAGTATAAAAATTTATTGATTATATAGTAACTCTAACAATTTTCGATTTTTATTTAAAAAATTGTCCGTAAAGAATACTGTATTCAAAAATAATATCGATCCATTAGAAGATTAATTAAGAAAAATACATTGGGGAAGATATATCTCTTGTATAGAAGATACAAAGGACAAAGGTGAGAACCATTGACGTAAGACATTCAAAAGTTCAAACCGATGAAATTGAGACAGTTGCTACAGAACAGCATCCAATCCAATACACCCACAACGAATCCATTCTCAATCCAATTACCACGCAACATCACTTATTATTCAAATCAGCAATAATTAGCAAATTGTGTGAACTCACTCAGCTGTGTGCCCAAATTCACGGCCAGGCGGTTTTCATTACCAAGCAACAAATGCTTGACGAAAGCGTAGGCCAAGTCTAGGTCAGAAGGATAAAGCGTGGGGTTCCTACACTTGGAACAGCAAATACTTGTTGGGGGAACACCGCGTTGGTGCCAATGACACTTGACATTGAAAAGAAGAAAATAAATCGTATTGGATATTCAGAAGTAGGTGTCGAATTTGGAAACATCCGTTAAAAAATGCAGTTCTGGAACGTTGGCGGTACTTTTTTTGCTCGATATTTTGGGGTTGGAACGAATATGGGTTCGAATTCTTCCAATTGTCGTAGTGTTGACACAGTGATCAACTGAGAGAGTTGTGTGCTTGTTGGTAATGGGATAGCTGTTTATGTTGATATGACCGATGTCAAAGGTAAGGTCCAATTTTGTGTTTGGTTGTTTGTGTGGTTGACAGAGTGGTGCTTAAATCTGGGAAGTAGATTTAGTTTTCGCCTTTTAACAGTTTGGTAAATGATTTGGTTAAGTTTTGTGTTTGTTTGAGATTGCTGCAAGTGCGCTGTGATTATTGCATTGTGAGTATGTAATCAATTATTTTATTTTTGGGCATCATTTGATCTTTAGTTTTTGCCATTATTGTAGAAATATTATTGTTTTATTATTATTTTTTTTTGGCATTATCCTATTGTTTTAATAGAAAAGTTTTGCGTTATCGTTAGCGTTAACTCTGAGCTAATTTGATGATATTAATTAAGTAAACTCAGTGATGGGTAACATCTAAAATTTAAATCTTGCAGCAACGAACAAAACTCCTCTAATATTCAATATTCCTTTAATATTCCTCTAATATTCACTATTCCTCTAATTTTCAAAATTCTTCTAATATTCAATATTCCTCTAATATTCAATATTCTTCTAATATTCAATATCTTTTTAATATTCCTGAAATATATCTCTAATATTCAATATTCCTCTAATATTCAAAATTCTTCTAATATTTCTCTAATATTCAATACTTTTCTAACTATGTACAAATTAAAAGACCTAATGCAATGATTTAATATTGATAACAAATAGGCTATTAACAGAATACATAAGATGTGCCAAAAATTTAATTTCATTAAAAAATTTGTTTAAAAAATTGTTTAATTTTATTTATTTAAATTATTTATTATTTATTTATTTAAATTATTTATTATTTATTTATTTAAAATATTTATTACTTATATATTTAAATTATTATTTATTTATTTATTTATTTAAATTATTTATTATTTATTTATTTAAATTATTTATTATTTATTTATTTAAAATATTTATTACTTATATATTTAAATTATTTATTATTTATTTATTTATTTAAATTATTTAAAACAAGATTATATATGTACAAAAAAGTGCTAATTTAATGAAAGCGAAAAGTAAATATTATGAAAATTTGTATTACGAATTTAAATTTTTAAAAGATAACAATAATTGATATGCACCACAAATGAAATTTTCCATGCGATATTCTTAAAGAAAAAATGGATTATGCAAAATAGAATTTTTTTTAATTTGTTAAGAAAGTAAAATTGCATATCATTTATGACCAAAGGCAATTTCCCATATCACTTTTTTAAGTCTTTATTTTAATCCAATCTTTTACTAATCGACTTCAAGTTTTAAAATAATTATTTCAAAATATCATTTTAAAATTTATAAATTTTATTTGAAATGATTATGCATGGATGAATTTGTGTGAACTGAGATTTGCATTTTTCATATACTTTATTAACTTTTCATTTATTGAAGAGAAGTATAGAAGTATTTAGAGTTTATTTTTCAAAATATGTTTAAAAAAGTTTAATTCTGTAATTTGTGTATTTTAATATAGAATGTGTTTCATATGAAACTGATGGAAAGCTTTATGTTCAAAGTGAAACTCAATGTGTAATTACTTCTGGCACCTTTTGTGTTGTTGCCATGGTTACATAACACGTAGTTAAAATTTTACATTTTTTTTTAAATATAATTTATTTAAGAAAATAATATCCTTCTATAATTTGTATATTTTATTGTACAATATATTTCATAGATGAATCAACTGATTGAAATCTTTATTTCAAAAGTGAAATGCAACATTTGATAATATTATCATGTAATTGTTAATGATGCCGCTCTAGTTGCATGTCATACAGTTAAAATGTTAAAAAAATATAATGCCAATATTAATTTTTATATTAACTTATTTGGGAAAATATATCGAATCATTCTGTAATTTCTACATTTTAATATAGAATATTTTTATAGATGGATTAACTAATTGAAAGCTTTATGCCATTTGAGAAATATCATTTTGAAAAACTACTATGTAATTCTTAATGTTGTTGGCATAGTAACATGTCATGCAGTTAATGTGTTAAAAACGATTGAAATGAAAAATTTTTTTTTGATTACCTTATTTAGATAAATCATATATCATTCTGTAATTTATAAATTTGTAATGTAATAGAATATATTTTGACAATACTGACAGGTAGTTCTTAATGTTGTTGCCACTGCTGCAGATCCTACAGTTAAAAAGGTTAAAAATGATTGAAATGCAAAAATTAAGATTTTAACGATTTATTCCCAAAAAATCTTTTTTTATCTTTTATTTTTTAAATATTTGTTGTAAAATTAAATGAAATTTATTATGAAAACTTACATACAAGCTATTTGAAGTGAATCATGTATTAATGATGTTTTTGTTAACAAATGAATAACATAATTTTTAAACAAGTTATGCAATACACTGAAGTTACTATCATCATATATAAAACACACCTTCCAGCTAAAAAACAATTTATAAACATCATTACGCATTTTCATTTCAAAACAAATAAAATATATTCTACTTACATTTTGTTTTATGCATCGAAACATAATTAAGTTTGTTTATGAATTTATACAGGTTGTTGTTTCTACGATGGTTTAGAACACATAATTAAAAATTAAAAATATTCAGCAATTAAAATTACTTAAAGTTAGAAATTTTTACAACCCTATCGATAGACGGCTAACTTCTTATTAATAACCTTTATTTAATCCAATTAAGTGTGGAAGTTAAGTTGGGAAACATATACAATAAATTGTTCTTTTGTGATTTGAATATTTATAAAGAATGGAGGGCATTTAATGTAACTGCTTTTAAACTTTAACAAAATATAGCGAAATTATCATTTAGAATTCCTACGTATTTGTTGTGATATAGAGTGACATTTAACCTGAGTTAATGCCCTTAAGTGCTATTTAATTAATAATTAACCATTTCTGCATTGGCCTTGATAACTACTACCCTCCAACAAAATATGGATTGACCAAGGATTCTGAAAATTTCGGTAGATATGACCTCTGAACGCCTACTAAAATTTCCCAGAAAGCATTCAAGGACTCTGTCGATTGATGATGTGGCTTGCACGTCCTTTTCAGGAGTACCCATAACTTCAGAGTCATATATCATTTTCTTGGCCAATCATTAGCGATTAAATTGCTTAGTTTCGTCACATCTTGCAATTGGCTACCAATCTTCTACGATCCTTTCATGATAATCTGTGGTTGGTGCAAGATATTTAGTAAAGGGGACATGTAGAGAAAAGTTGTACCTTCGCTGTCTACAGGATCCCGAAGGTCACAAGGCCATACCATCTCAGACACCAATAGTTGAAGTAAACACTGCACAGTCGTTTGTCGACAGTCTGTTTCGACGTCTTATTCAATTTAGTGGTCACATAAATTATGTCACTGATATGTGTAAAAGGAGCGTAAATAAACTTTTCCAACATTCATTATCTTATTTTTAAAATAAATCACCACCAACTCGGGCGAAATTGAATTCAAATTACAAATTTCCCAGAAAGATACATTTGCAGACATTAGCAGATACAGATCCCGTGTGGTCTCATGGAAGGAGGGAAAGGGCGGACAGCTCCTGTTGTGATTTAGCACCCCTAAGTAGTCTGACTTGTCTCCCTGAAGTGGAAGAAGCAGGGCAGTGCCTTCCGAGAGGACTTTTAGGGGAAACAATACCGCATTTGCATGTCGTATGAGAACTCGGAAAACTTCCACCAGATAGTCCGACTCATGATGCAAGATGCTGAACATCACAAACGCCATCGTGTCTCCTCGTTTTTTGAGACAGTGTCTACAGCAATGCCGAGAACGGATTGCACCTCCGCCCTAACGCTCACGAGCTCACGTTGCCACTGACCTACGAGTCTGGCGTTGTTCATGCAAACTGCTTTTATACACTTCCTAATGTACATAATTCACACAAACTGACGGATATAATAAAACATAGTCATTTATCCCTGAATGATGCTTTTCTTTTGGATTCGGGTATCGAATTAATCAACAAACCAACCAACTAACTTGGTTCGTGAGCTTTGGTGTCTTTGGCTGAATGCGATATAGCGAAGATTGGTAGACATGAAAAATCGAGATTGCTTATCCTTTGCACTGTGTCCGATTACTGTTTCTACTACAGATTACTGTAGTGTACTTTTCGCCAAACTTTTGATGCTGAGGTGGATTTATTCTAGAGTATGGTGTGGCAAAGCCGTCTGCTTACCGGCAGATTTCGAGACAGGGTTGTCAGCCCTACTCTCAACGCGGGACTTATGTTTTAAAGTGAATTCCGAACCACTACAAACATCTATTGCACCACCGAACCTATGGCACCAAGCCCGAGTAACTCGGCCATCAGGCCCCATACATGCATACATGCCCATACATACATATATATGGTATTATTTTCACATGCACAGAAAAGAAACGGCATAACCACGACATTTATATAACATTTGTATATCTCAAATTCATTGTCACTTTAGTAATATAGGTTGAAGGGATATCATTATGATAATTGAATAAAAAATTTTGTATACGGCATAAAGTTTTAGGTTTTAAATGAGAACAATTTTTGTATTTTTGGTATAAAAAACGCGATGGTTACTGTTTAATAATTTCTATATAGAGGTAAAAAAAAATGTTTGTAGCAAGAACAAGTCATTTGCATTTTAACGCCTATTAAATTTGCAAATCATGTCATGCGTAAAAAATAGCGCATGTTCATCAAAATAATAACTGTGGGAGAGGGTGTTGAACGACATGTAAAACTTATGGCTTTTTGAAAATATTTCATCCTATTTCGAATACTGTAGGTTATAAAAGTATATATATTGTACATAATTAATTATTACATTGCATGTTGTATCACTTCTTAAGCATTGCATCGTCATGCATACTCTATTGCTTATTATTGTATGCATATTCCTTTGTGGTATTATCTATCTAACTGAACATCATCTGAATATTTTATTTTTCAGTTTTGAGCCAGGAAATGATTCTTCTAGTGTTAACCATGATCTCCGGACTGGTATCAGCGGGGAAGCATTGGGATCCCCATCACGTGAGTACCAGTACTGTACCATTATTAATCAACACGTACAGGCGACTGTTTTCTTGGTGAAAAAGAAAAGAAAAATGGCAAAATTTATCCGCTATTATAAAGTCTGAAATACCATTAAATCTGCTTATATATATATATACATATATATATATATATGTGTGTGTGTGTGTGTGTGTGTGTACGTATGCATATAATATGTGTCAAATTTACAATTTATTTGTAGAATACTCTTTTTATATGGAATTAAGAATTTATCATAGAACTTAAAAATTTTAATAAAACGACTGATTAAATATTAATGGATCAATAACTAAGAATATACGACGCAATAAAATTAACCAGATCGTAAGACGGTTTCATATGTGCAAATTTTCATCCAGACTGTAAAAGTTAGGCTGGATATGCGTGTGGTCTTGATTCAGTGTTGTTTCATGGTTGAAAATAAATTATTCCTTTAAATAATAACTAAACTTTTAGCTGTCTTATTTATTAAAATTTGTTAAGACAGCACTGCACAACTGCAACATATAACACATAAAACACAATTATATAACAAATATTTACAAGATCATCTTAAAAGCATGTTCGTTAAGGGTCTTTGTATACCCTCCTTATTGCATGGAACTCTACACTGACTCCCCACAATCTCTTTTTTCTTTCTCCCTCTCCCATTATCGGTTCCGAAGACTAACGAGTGAAAAAAAATTGTGTCCAAAGTCTGACGTAAGGGTCAACCTGTCCTTGAAAGGAGGATCTATCAACCTTGAACTCTTTCCCGTTGGCTAATTTGTTTCTGGAAGACACGGTGGATCCATACTCAGACAGTCTAAAATTATATACTTATTTAAATATTACTTATTCGTTATGTCCAAATCATGATTATCTGGAGCACATATTTATAATAATTTATTTTGCTTATCATTTACAAATTGTTGCATAAATTTAAATCCTTTAGCAGACATTTTTACGAGAATTATCACTGAGCAACAAATCTCCTCGCTTATGGTAATTTTGTACAACTGATCGTTATTGCTTTTCTTCTTCTGACAATACCATAATTCCTAGTGGCGTAAACATACTTCATTTCCGGTAACGTGATTAGTAGAATCACCCCCACCCCTTTTTTTGATGTTGTTGTTGTTCGCTTGCTTACTTAAGCTAGCACTTAACGCTGAAGCCAAAAGAAAGATGGCATACCTTACATATATTGATGTAATAGTGTTTCTTTCTTCAGGAACACCAGCACCATCTCCATGACAACCTAGTCGAAGAGAGAGGGACGAAGTCTCACGTGAGTCGTCTGGATGTGGTGTGCAGCAAGGACCACATGACGGTGCACATGTTCTTTGACACCCCTTTCTATGGGGTGGTGTTCTCACATTCTAGTCCACACCATCAGAGATGTGTTCATGTTGGTCCTAGAGCGGGAGTCACTGATTTTTCATTTGATATCAGGTGAAAATTTCAAAAATTTGTCAGTTGATTATTAATTAATAAAATGGATAGATTAAATTGTTTTTAAAGGAAGCTAGAACTTCCTGGTGATAAGCGTAATGCGATTTTAAACTGGAAAAACTCAGAAAAACCTAACGATGAAATAGAACAGAGTTTTTAAGTAGAAACACGTTAAATCTATAGGTTTGGTTTGTCGCTCTACGGTAATTTTTTTTTCACACTTGGGGCTAATTAGATTGGGATTAATGGGGATTCCAAACCACTAACAATCATCCGTGCCACCGCCAGCATTCAAACCTAAAGTCTGTTGTACCAAAGATCAGAGAGCTAGCCAAATGGCCATCAGCCGCCACTAAATCTCTAGGCTGAATAATTCCTTCATTGTAAATGAGAAAAAGAATGACGATGTGAACTTCACAAAGACGTTATGTGAGGGAAAAAGAAAAAAGAAAAAAAGGGCCTGATGGCTGAGTGGTAAACGCTATGGCGCTCGGTACCACATGTTTCGGGTTCGAATCCCAGCGGTGCCATGGATGATTGTAGTGGTTCGGAATCCACTTTAAACCGTAGGTCCCGATCTCATATGACAGTAGGGCGTCACAGAGCCGAATCAGACTTCTCACCCACATCATTCCCAAACTGTAAAGGAGCAACTCAGCTCTAGACACAGTGGTGTGGTGTTGTAGTAGTATTATTACTACTACTACACCACACCACAAGTGTACACTACTATTACTACTAGTAGTTAAAGTACTTTTAATTATAGACTACTACTAATAGTAGTAGTAGTAGTAATAGTAGACTATGATTAAAAGTTTCTTAACTAACGTGTGTTGTCACTTTGGATCATCATTGATCCGCAGAAATGGTGCTTTCAGTATAAAGTTATCAACTGTCATGGTGGGATCATAGTCATAAGCATTAAAGAATAGAAAATAGTGAAATGATATTGTATTGAATAAGAATAGGAATCATTAAAATGGAACTTTTTAAAAAATAATAACATAATAACATTACAAACATTGCTTCATAATTACATTGCAACTTCTTAGACATATTAAGAGATTTTTAGGCCAAATGCAGAAACATAATGTATTAGTTTTTCTAAATAGTGTTTTTAGTTTTGTATACACATAAAAAAATATCTCTTACAGGCGAATTTTGTAAAATGATCTACAAATATGTAAAATATATGCATTAAAATTGGAATAAAAATAAAATTGCTTTTATTTTATAATTTGCTTCTCATAGCTTAGCATTAGAATTAAATTTTCAGTAACTCTTCATTTAAGCAAAATATTTTGTTACAAAATGATATTATTGCGATATATTTATAGTTATTTTAGTTAGCTCAATGTTATCCATAAGATTTGTTTTTATTTTCTTACATAGTTTTTTAATACAATCATTCACAAGAAAAACTTATTCTATAAACAATAATATTTTTAATAAAGAAAAAAGCATAACACTTTTATATGATTTATTTCAGAATCTTTTAATAAATTGTATAATGAATGGTAGATGTCAATTATTCTTTATTTTAAAGTTTACTAAATTGAATTCAAATATTTACGTAACTTAAAATATAATATATTAATATTATAATATATTATATTTAATAATTAATTAATACATAATAAATAATAATTTTATAATAAATTTAATATTTCAATAATATTTTTATTCAATGTATTAAATTTACCAACATAACAGTGAAAAATATTGTAACGCAATAAATTTAATTTCTTTTTGAGAACAGTTTATTTTTAAAAATAAAGATAAAATAAGTGGCTTTCGTACACTAATTATAAATATTATTATATAGATTAAATTAAACTAATATCTGTCACTGAAATATCAAATATTATTATGAGAAATTAAAACAGTTTTAAAGTTTTATCTATTTTTGTTATAGATACTCACTAGATGGCGCCATGAATCAAGGATTAATTGAACGTAACGAATTCAGCTATATTGTAAAGAAATTAATTATTAATTTAACGATATTTGTAAAGCAAAAAATAATAATAATAATAATAATAAATTAAAAAAATAATAAAATGTTCATTTGGACAAATAAAGAAAAATAATTTAACGCGGTAAAATTTGATTTCCTTTCGAAAAGAGTATATTTTTTTAATAAGGATAAAATAAAGAATAAGAAAAAAAATTTTTAAAATAAGGATAAAAAAAAGTTACATTACTATAGTTTTTAATTGTTTTGAATTATTATTATTCTTATAATTTATTAATGTTTTACATTTTATTATTGATATATTTTCTATAATTACTATATTAAGTAGAATTAAAAAAATTGATTTAAGATTTCATGTCTGCCTCATTCATAATAGTTCTAGAAAAGTTGCAATCCGTATTTTGTTATTCTGTTATAAGATAATTTTTTGATAAACTCAATATCAACTTAAAGATTGTGAATAAGAGCTTTTAAGAATTATTCTGTGATTTTAAAAAAAACTACTCCTGAAATATTTAGTAACCTTTTAGTAAAAAATGCATTCGAATTAGTATAGTTTAAACTAATTGTAATATGAAACAAGCATAAATTGTTGTTGACTAATGAAATAAAATGGCATCTTTTTACAACATATATATTATATTCTTCAGTTATTAATAATGTTAATTAAATCATTTAACATATCACAAATTATGAGATGTTAATTAATAAAAATATAGAATCAATTTTGAGCTTGGTTACTACAAAAAGTGGACTTAATTTAAAATAGTTCTAAAAGTATATCAAGTTCTTTATTTAGTTTTTATTATTTTTCATTCTATTAATATATGATAAATATATTGTTTATTTTTTATATAATTGTTATTATTTATTAAATATATATAAATAAAAGTTTTTGTGTTTTTTATGGAAAATAATTCCAAATATATTTATTTGATTTTTTATCTTATATTATATTAGTTTAGTTTATTATTATTTAATCATTACATAATATTTTTCTTATGTATAAAACTTCTAACATATAAATTTATAGATATACTTTTTTAAATATCCGTACTTTTTAATGTAATAACAGATTAAAACTGTTATACTAATATTTTTTTTTATAAATTTAAAATAATTAATTTTTTCAAAATTTGAATTATCCGGATTTTTTTTTCCGTCACAGTTTTTAAATATTATACTTGTGTTAATTATAATTTTTATTTCTTATTACATAATTTTAATCTGCCCAGCATTCACTTAAAAAAACAAAAAAGTTATTTGTTTATTAATAGATGGCGCCACTATTTGAAAGTATAAAAGTTTTTTTGAATTTTGTCAACGCACCTAGTCATAGAAAGTTTCCATTATATAAAATAAAGAAGTTCCTTATTCATTTATTTATTGATGATAATTAAATCATTCCCATCTAAGTACACGTATTATTATTATTATTCTAATAATACTCTAATAACACTAATTTATAATCAAGTTCATTTTCGCGTCTATAGAAAACATACATTAACTGGTATTATTATTATTATTATTATTATTCTAATAATAATACCAGTTAGTGTATGTTTTCTATAGACGCGAAAATGAACTTGATTATAAATTAGTGTTATTCAAAGCCTAAAATATTAAGTAAGACAGGTTAAAGAATTAAAATGTAAAGAAAAATAAATTATAAATACTTTAGAAAATATTAATGGAAGAATGAAATTATAAATATGGCTCTGGAGGAAATGAAATATTGTGTCAATATGTTAGCCAAATATTTTATGTTTTTTTTACAGTAGAATAATAGCAAGCCTATATATTAAGAATAAAAAAAAATTCCCTTAAAAATGGAATATTATACAACTGTAGTGCCCGAGTTAAGCAACCAGATTGAAACTGGGTGTGGTTCAGTTGAAATACTCGAGGCAGAAATTGGAGAACTCACAACTTTATTTACAAGTACAAACACAACACACATACATTTAAAGACAGACAATATTTAACACGTTTAAAGACAGATCAGAATAGATTCGTGGAAGGACTCCATTTCTAAGCTGAAAATCCGATGCTCAGCTACGCGCAGGATGCGCGAAATATATTTCCTCTTTGGCTCAGAATCTGTAGGCCAACTAATACGTAAGGTTGTGTTAAATATATTTCCTCTCGGGATGAGAGACTATAAACTAAACGTTTCTCAGTCGAAATGCAAGTTGCGCTGCACTTCCACTCGGGTGAGAGTTTAGAGGCCTATTGATCATTTCCGAAAGCCTCTTGCAGTGTGTAAGAGGAACAACGATTACACAACTAGAATAACTGGAATATTATACTTTTTTTATGCTATGCCAGTGTACAATTTTTGTCTCAAGATAATGCAGTATAATTGATCACACTTATAATTTGTGTAATTTTTACAGATATGACAGTTGCGGTACTGTTGAAGACTTGAGTGGGCAGTTTCATGAAAACACCATTGTAATCCAGTACGGAGAAGACATTCTTGAAGCATGGGACGAGGCTAAACGTTTGAGATGTGAATGGCTGGAATCCTTCGATAAGCAATCTTCAAAACCTACTCTCGCCATTTCAGACATCGAAATTGTTGAACTGAATTTCCAAGGTAAATTTCTATTTATTTATAATGATTTTTAATTTCTAAAAATCAAAAGTCAAAAAAAAAAATTTTTTAGAACAAAACTATTTAAGACTGTAATGTTCAGTTTCAAAATATTAAATAAAGTAATAATAAAACCCGCCAATATTGCAATGACATTTGTGATAGATGCAGTCAACAATATTTTTAATTAGACCAACAAACAGAAAGAAATTTGTACAGATCAATTTGTAAAGAATTTATATAAAGATCCTTACAACTGAAAATTTTAGAAATTTCAAACAAACAGATCTTTAATAAAATAGATCTTTAATTGCGTTTTACAAATGTCAAACTTATAATTTAGCTCAAATTTTTGAAATCTCGTCTCATACCAGAACAACATATTATTTACATATGATAATAAATTGTTTTTTTCACTCTTATAACTTTTTTTTTTTTTTTTTTTTTTTTTTTCGTATTCATGAATATTATCCTTTCATCTTATTTATTATTTAGTTAATACGATTAGTAGCATTTAAAAAAACTGAATTAAAAGTTTTAAACAATAGTTTTTAAAACCTACTACATTTAAATAAGTTAGTCGTTTTTACCCATTAATTATTTGATTAGATTGAATTTTATGTTACTAACAAATAATCGTTTGTTATACAAATCGTTACACAATAATCGTTTGTTACACAATTATAGTTTGATACATAAATCGTTATACAATAATCGTTTGTTACACAATTATCGTTTGATTTGTTACACAATTATCGTTTGATACATAAATCGTTATACAATAATCGTTTGTTACACAATTATCGTTTGATACATAAATCGTTATACAATAATCGTTTGTTACACAATTATCGTTTGATACATAAATCGTTATACAATAATCGTTTGTTACACAATTATCGTTTGATACATAAATCGTTACACAATAATCGTTTGTTACACAATTATCGTTTGATACATAAATCGTTATACAATAATCGTTTGTTACACAATTATCGTTTGATACATAAATCGTTACACAATAATCGTTTGTTACACAATTATCGTTTGATACATAAATCGTTATACAATAATCGTTTGTTACACAATTATCGTTTGATACATAAATCGTTACACAATAATCGTTTGTTACACAATTATCGTTTGATACATAAATCGTTATACAATAATCGTTTGTTACAAAAATCGTTACACAATAATCCTTTGTTACATAAATAATAACTTGCTAATCATTTTTACTAATTAATTTTTTAGATAACAAGAGGATAAGTCTAATAAATATTATAATGATTCAAATTGTTAAATAAATGAATTATGAGAAGTAAAATTTATTTTTCATGCTGGGATTGTATTTTATGTTACAAACAAATAATCGTTTCTTACACAAATCATTACACAATAATTGTTACACTATAGTCGTTTGTAACACAAATAATAAATTTTTCATCATTTTTACTCAATAATTCTTTTTAGATAACAAGATAAGCTTAATAATTATTATAATGATTCAAATTATTAATATTGTTAAAAAAATTAATTATGAGAAGTAAAATTTATTTTCAATACTGAAATAGCATTTTATGTTACTAACAAATAATCGTTTGTTACACAAATAGTAACTTGTTAATCATTTTTACACATTAATTCTTTTTAGATAAGCATATATCTAAAAAGATAATGATTCAAACTGTTAATTATAATGATTCAAATTATTAAAATTGTTAAATAAATTAATTATAAGAAGTAAAAGTTATTTTCAATGCTGAGATTGTATTTTATGTTACTAACACAAGAAAACATAGATTTACTTTTCAATTTGCACAGATTTATTAGAAGGATAAATATTATTCTAAGCAGAAATTTTAATTTTAGTTAATTTACATAATACTGTAAAATAAGTTTTCAAAATAAAATACAATACAATATTACATCTAATAAATAATAAATTAGCTCACATAAGATTTACATAGGAAGTTGAAAAAATGTATATTATTTCTTATTTTATGTATTACATCAATTATAGCATTTTCATTGAAGTAACAATATAATCTAACGTAAATTGCAAAAATATTTCATGATTGATGAAATAGTTGTTTCTTTAAAAAGAATATTTTTCTGTCAAAATATCCAAGAATTGAACTTTCTTTTATATGGGCATGCTATATTATATTGAAATGTATCCCTACGTTAAATAGGTGATGATATAGACTGTTGGATGGAAGTACAGGAAGGTAAAGGCCCATGGGCAAGACAAGTTGGAGGTCTTGTACCCATAGGAAGTCCTCTTACACTTGTCATAGCCATCAATGACAATAGTCGAGAGTTTGACATGCGTGTAAAACAGTGCACAGCTAGTGACGGAACAGGCTCGGAAATTCAACTGACTGATCAAAGTGGCTGCATCCTCAGACCCTCGTTACTCACACCTTTCGCGAAGATCAGAGATTTTGGCGGGAAAGCAACCTCGTCGCCTATTCTCACCTCTACGCATTCAAATTTCCAGACAATCTCGATGTATTTGTGCATTGTATCGTAGAAGTTGCAGAAATGGTTGTCCTGAATCGTGTGATGGTAGATCACTGACTGATTACCATCCTCATCTCAGGCAGAATTTGCACACTTTGGAATCTAAGAAGCATCAGAAATTGGTGGAGTTAACTAAATCGAATCCATCGACAATTCATCAGGTTGCAGCTTCAACAACTGCTCGTAAAGTAGCAGCTCCACCTCCTGCTCATAAAATTACACCACCGTCTTCTGCTCATCAAGTAGCACCTCCATCTCTTGCTCAACACGTTGCACCACCATCTCTTGCTCATAAAGTTGCACCTCCATCTCTTGCTCTGAAGGCTGCACCTTCATCTCCTAAAGATCCACAAAAACCTCAGCGACCTCAGTATTTAACTCAAATACCAGCACATATTTTACAAAAGTCCAAATCTGAACTCGGTACATTAAAAAAAGAGACGAATTTAAGCAAAGAATTTAAATCTGAAATTCAGAGTTCCGCTACCAATGTGCATATAATTCCCGAAGAAACTAAAACTCATGTCCATCATGGGCATCATGTTCATTCAGAAGTGGAACCTGTACCTATTGGACATTACCATAAAATAATTGGGCATGATGCCCATTGGAATTCTGAAGAAGTGAAAATACAAGACGAACAATATTTCAGGCACCATATACCTCCTGTAAAAGGCCCTTCTCTAGGCGAACCAAAGCCAGAACCTGCTGCTTGGTCTGCCGATGAAGTAAGATCATTAACTAAAGAAGAAGTAATTCATCACCATTCAGGTTCGAAATTACTTGATAACCATCAGCATATATCTTTACAAAATGAACACATAAGGATTCCACTATCTGAACATAAAGTGATTCATCCCTACCCAGGTTCGAAATTACTTGATAATCATCAACATGTCTCTTTGGAAAATGAACACATAAGGATTCCACTATCTGAACAAGAAGTAATTCATCCCCACCCAGGTTCAAAATTAATTGATAATCATCAACATATCTCCATAAAAAATGAACACATAAGTAATCCACTATCTGAACAAGAAGTAATTCATCCCCACCCAGGTTCAAAATTAATTGATAATCATCATATCTCTATAAAAAATGAACACATAAGGATTCCACTGTTTGAACAAAAGGCAATTCATCCTTACCCAGGTTCGAAATTAGTTGATAATCATCATTATATTCCAATCAGAGAGGATCATTTAAAACCACCACAAGTTCCACAACCGGAACCAGCTGCTTGGTCGGCAGATGATGTACGAGTATTGAAAAAAGAAGAAGTTTTTCATCCCCATATTTCTGATCACCACGTTGTGCACTTCAAAAAAGAACTTGATCGCTTGGCAGTGTCAAAGGAAATTTTTGATGATCATAAACATCATTCGCTTTCTCAAGAACCTAAACCTGAACCTGCTCCCTGGACATTTGACGAAGTGGGACCAATGCACAATCCAGGTTTATTTAATAAACATATAGAACAAGAAAAATTGCAAGAGCCTAAACCAGAACCAGCGCCATGGACACTGGATGAAGTGAAGCCACTGACCAAAGAAGATTTAAAAGTACATTCCTTAAATTATAAACTTAAATCTCATTCACATCATTCAGAGGCTCTACCTGTTTATAAGGAATCTGTACACCCACCAAGTCCTGTACCAGTTTATATTCCAAAATATACTCCTGCTCCATCAAATATGTCTATGACTGGTCCAATGATGATGAAAATGATGATGACGATGCCTACACTCTTACCTTTCACTTATCAAACAGCAAGATGGCCACAAAAATCATCCGCTAGACATCTGAGAACTGATAAGAGAAATTATCCATATCCCATACCGCAGTTTACTCATCAACAGCAAATGATGATGAGCGTCATTGCCGATAGAAGAATGGATGGAGATGATGGTGATTTGCAATATGAATTACATCCAAGATCACACCACAATTTAAGTGACTCCTCAACAACAGAAAAAGACGAATCTCTTTATCAATCACATCAAACAGATATCACGAAACCGATTCTTATAGGAGAAACTGCTACATCCAAAGACACTGTCCAACAACCACCATCTGAATCTCAAGAAACAAACACTTTTGGTGACTCTATGGACAAATCCAGTCATATATCCTCAGACTCAAGTGAGGATCAGAAATCAGATTCCTCTGGAGCTACTCGTCCACCAATTACAGGTTTTGTACCCCCATCTCTAGATATAGATCTACAAAACAACCCTAAAGCAACAGACAGAACTGCTCACAACCCCAGAGCTTTGAATCGACGGAGAAGATCTTCAGAACCAGTGTTTGGTGTGAAACAGAAGTTCCAAGCTATTGCTTTGTCTGATTTAGCCTTTGAATTTAACATGACAAGAGACAGGACAGCTATTTTTAAAGGCAGGAGGGAAGAGATCATCTATGGTATTTGCATGTCGCCAGCAAGCATGAGTGCTGGAATAGGTTTCATATTAATTTTAATCTTGTGTTCTTTGATAGCTTCTCTGGCATTGTATGAGCATAGTTGGAGACTAAAAAACAAAACTTCTCATTTGTCTTTATTGACAAAAACTTTTAATGGTCGCTTAGAATCTTTGTACAGAGTTTCGAGATCACATCCTAATTCAAGTGTTCAATAGGTGGGAAGAAATAAGACTTCTAACCATTAACAAAAAGACAGTGGTTGAAGGATTGCAATATTTTGATGGCATCCATTGAAAGCAGCGGGCTGCTTGTATACAGGATTGCCTTTTTAATTTAAAACACTTGTCCGTTTTGTATGTAAGTTTAAACAATGTTTAAACTGCCAAATTATGAATGTTATTAAATGTTTGTTTATAATTGTTTTCAATTTATTGTCTTTATAAATAATATTTAAATTAGTAATGTTTAAATAAGAAATATTTAAATTAGTATTAAATGCATTTGAAAAAATAATTTTATACATTTATCTAAGTACAGAATATTTTCTAATTTATTTATTCCTGTTGTTTTTTCTAAGTAATTATGCATTCTTTGTAAATTTTAAAATTCATATATTAATTTATACACAATATTATAGATACAATATACTATATTATATAATATTATAACTAATAACTTAATAATATTATATATTACTTATAACTAATATTATATACACAATATATATTTATATATTCTATGGGCTGTTTCTGTCTTAGAAAAACAAAAGTTATATCTTGGTATTAGTCATCAGTATATTTATTCTGTTTCATAAACTTTATTTTATAATTTCAGCAATTATTTGAAGATATTTTTTTAATTATTCATAAATAAAACATTGGTCAAATAAAGGATATTATTCATAGATTAATTTGAGTTTTTATAAAAATACACTCTTTTGATTTTAATAAAAACTAACATTGTAATGGAAACTAGATAATTAAGAGGGTTACAGAAACAAATCAATTTACTTGTTGAATTTGAAAAAAATATTCATAACGAGTAATATATAAAAAAAAAAAAATTTAAAGTCAATTCCTACTTTTTTTTCACTCTATTGCAGAAAAGTCCTATATAAATAATTTTCATTCATTTTTTTAAGTTTATCTGGCGCCATCTATTGGTAGATAATGCAACTTAAATCTGAAAAAAAAACTAAAATTAATGAATTAAATTTAATGAATGAATTAATATTTGAAAAAACTGTATTAACATTCAGTGTCATCCACTACAAGTTCAAAAAAAAAATATATTTGAGCTTGTGTGGGACAAAAAGTATTTTATTAACGATTGAAAATTTTAACAAGATATATATATAGGGAGAGTGTGAGCGAATAGAAGGAATTGAAAAAATGGTTCAAGAATGTCAATAACTTTATTAAATTATGTAATTAATCAATAACAACTATTAATATTTATAAATTATTTATAATAATTAAAATATATGAATAATAGCAAATAAGTTAAATTTTCTTACTAGTTAATAATAATTATCATTATGGTAAAGAAATTAATTACTGTACTGTTTCAATTACTGTTGAATAGAACAATTTTGTTATATAATATTTAAATGGTATAAATATATATACCTAATTTCGTCATAACTATTTTTTTTAAACGGTTTTTTTATGTAATCAACCTTTTCATTTAAGCTTTCTATTTAAATTAATATTAAAAAAATATATAATAAATAAAAATATTACGCATACAAATGAAAAAAAAACAGTAACGATGCATACAAATGAAGAAGAAAAAAAAATAAACATATTTTTTTTAAAAAAACATTTTTGTTGTCAGATAGCTATTCTATATATCGCAATAAAGATTAATTTATATCGTACAAAATCAATGTTTCCTATATATTAAAAAAATATCTCATACATTATATTCCCGTAACTTAAATTAGCAAAATGCGTGTTACAACAATATATTACGCACATTACCTATAACGTTACGCAGCTGTATCAATTTACCAACGACTGCCCCCCACCCTATTATTCATTTATATGCTACGCTATCGTGCAAAAAAATAAATCATTTATCTTTGTATTCTCAACAGCAAATAACCGCAACCACGGATTACAAGAGCAATAATTCTACAGCAATTTTTCTACCAAACCCCCATCAATTTAACGTCGCATTCCGCACGATTTTGCATACCACCCCGTCCCCAACATTGGCAGATTCCATGCCCCCTTATAAAGAAAGTGATTTATGGGACTCGTAAACTATTAAGGGAGGGTGATTGGTTATGAGAGGGACCGGGGGTTTGTTGACGATTGGATACGGTGGTCGCAAATGAGTTGCGTTATTATGGATGAGGTGTGTTAGTACAGCTGTACGTGTATTTACGCTGCACACGAATAAGAATTAATAATCCTGGATTTCGGGATATTTGATTGTTTCTAGGGTCCAATTTGCTGTACAGGATATTGAATGTCATTTTGTAACTTCCGAATCATTTTTTGTGAATGTATCTTTTTGGCGGGAAATGACTTCTAAACTTGACTGTTTATGTAAAAAAGCAAATCATAATGAAAATGAAGAAATAATAATAATAATCATCCTTATTTTTGTAATATTAGATCGAACAAATCAATAATCAATTAACAGGAATAAGAATTAATAAATTGAGTTATTATCCTAGATTTCGAGACGTTTGGTTGTTTCTAGGATCGAATTTGCTGTACAGATTAGTGAATGCATTTTGAAAGTTCTGAATCATTTTTGTGAATGTTATCTTTCTGGTGGAAAATGACTTGCCTATTAGTGAAAAAAGCAAATGATAATGAAAATCAAGAAATAATAATCATCATCATCCTTTTCCTTGTAATATTAGATCGGAAAAATCAGACAACAACCCTTATAAGGCGTATGTACAGCTGTACGTTTATTTACACTGTACGATTAATAAGAACTAATAATCCTGGATTTCGGGACGTTTGATTGTTTCTAGGATCCAATTGCTGTACAGGATACTGCATGGCATTTTGTAACTTATGAATCATTTTTGTGTATGGTGGGAAATAACTTTGCAAAGTCCCCAAATTTGTGGCAAAAAAAGCAAATGATAATGGAAATGAAGAATTAATCATCATCATCATCCTTTTTCTCGTAGTATTAGAAATAAAAAATAGTACAACATTCTTTAAAAGACGTTTGGTTATTGTTTTTAAATATTACAGCGAGCCTAGTTGTCTACCGCCTACCTACTGGCAGATTCCGAAACTTAACACTCTACAACCATATTAGACCGCGACCTATGGTTTAACGGGGATACCGAACCACTACAAACATTCATGGCCCCGCCAAGATTCGAACCCTAAGCCTGTGGCAGCCCGAGCACCAGAGCTCTAGTCACACGGCTATAAGGCCAAAATTAAATTAATTAATTAAATGCCAAAATTTGCTTTGTTTTAAAACTACATAAAAATAAAATGAAAGTGTAAAATCTTGAAAAAATAATCCAGAGAATTCTCAGCCTTTAGATAAAAAACTGATAAAACATTTCCATATTTAATCTAATATCAACAAAATTGTCCTTCACTAATCATTATGGCAGTTAAGCTGGCTCTCGGTGAAATTGCAACCATTTCTTTAAATATGCAAATTTAGATTTTTTTTATTATCAAACTTTATTAAATTTTGAGGCCTTAAAGCATGCTAGAAATAAACAGAAAATTATTCTCGGCATTTTAAGGATTATTTAATGTTTTTTTTATATGTATTCACAGTATTAGGATGTTAACATTATTTAATTTGCCAGCACTATGATAGGTATATAAACCCAGCATGGCACATTCGCCAGTTATCTTTTCCTGTGCCTTCTAACTCGTGATTGCTTAACGAAATTTTATTTTAATCCGGTCCGAATTTTAAAGTATATTGTCGTTATGTATGCTCAAGCTATCTTTTTCATTACTGCTTATTTGCTGAAGTCTGTCGTGTGTGGTGCTAACCACGCCCACCACGAACCTACTTTGCCGACTTCCAGATCGCATTTGGACGAGAAGCACCACATACGCCATCACATGAACGAGCTGACTGGAGAAGACGTCAACCAGATGGCTGAGAACGAACTCCAGTTCATGTATTTCAAGATGCACGACAGCGACGACAATGACAAGCTGGACGGTTGCGAGTTGGTGAAATCCCTCTTGCACTGGCACATCGAAGAGGCCAACTCGATGGTTCCCGACCACACAATCGAAGGAACTACGAGAATCTTCGAGCACGATGAATTATCTGCCATGATTGACCCAATCCTTCTGTCTGACGACAAGAACTGGGATGGATTTATTGACTACTCGGAGTTTGTTACCGCTCAGAAATCCAGAGGACTTTGAAATCCTGAATACAACATTTTGACGACGGTACTATAAACTTCGTCTTTTGAATATGACAACAACTGTTGCTGTGCAGAGTTGCTCCAACAAACTTCAATATACTTGAAACAAAATGTAACCATTTCTAATTTGACTTGTGTACTTGAATTTTCTATGCATCTAATGCTTCCACATTTTAATATACTTTTAATAAAATTGTCTTTTATTCTAACTCATTGTCTGGTATTTCATTTGACAAAATTTGAACTGAAGGTGAATAACTGATTTTGTCGAGACAAAATCTAAACAAATCTTGTAGTTCTTCAGTTCCCGAATGTTTGTGGTTTAGATTTGTGCATGTATCTATCTACAAATGTAAATGGACAATAATTTGTCTCCAATTGAATAGCCTTAGTTTAGACTATACTTTTAATTAAAGAATGTAAAAATAAATAACTGAGTGGTTTTTTTTTTTCTGGGGAGAGAAGTAGATCGTTTTTAACATAATTTTGTCTCTTTCGTCAGACATCAAAGTTTCGCATCCGTTTGTTTTATAGAAGAGGGATTTGTGGGTGAAAGAAACCTTGTTGGGGGAAATGAATGGTTTGTTTTTGAAGCCTTAAGAATTTTTCCCCACACTTGAGGCTAATTAAGCCGTCACCTACAGTTTAATGTAGACTACGAACCACTAACAAACGTCCATGCCAGGGTTAGTAAAAGAAGCCTGTGGTTAAAGTTGGCCATTGGGCCGCGGAATTTCATATGACTGAAAAACAAGTAATCGTCTGAACATAAAGTTGTGATGGCGGATGGGAGCCGATGCAGACAAAATTAAATGTGTTCTAGTGGGTGACAAACGCCTGAAACAAACCTATAGATAAAATTCAAAAAAAATTATTTGTAGAACGTGAAATCAATAATTATCTCTGAAACTGATTAAAATTTCCATTTTTTTTTTTTTTTTTTTTTTTTTTCCCCTCCCATCTTCTGGCGAATAAAAGTACAAATCTTGGTTAAATGTCATCTCTTGTTTTCATCGTAGTTCATACTACCTGTAGATTACCTAGTCTTTAATATTCTTGTATATAACTATAAAGAACTATCATTGAAACTTGTTAGTTTTATGCTAGGTGCATAAAAACCATAATTTACGTATTTGTCAAATAGCAGGTTCGGAGCACTTGAAGATTATAAAAGTTCTTTTATATTATCGGGTTGGGAATTTCTTCTACGCGTTATACATAGAAACTCTAAATTTTATACTCTAGAATTTATGCATTAATATATTAGATTACCTCAATAATATTAGATACTAAAATTTTACAATTTTTTTTCTCATTTATTACTCTTAACCCTACAGTTTTTTTCTCCTTCAGAAAAAGTAAGCATCCTACCATCGCGAATAATCTGCAGCTGTCTCATATTTTGAAAACCATGCGTTTCCCTTCATTGACATTATGTACTTTGAAAAAGTGGGGGGAAACCTTAGTTTACAGTTTTCTTGATTTTTCACGACAGATTTATTAAACCATTTGAACAAACCGGAGCCAGTAAGAAAGAATATCATGCCATCATAGTGAAACAAAAATGATTTGCAAGATAAAGTAAATTAAAAAGGGGATCAAATGCATCTCGTAGTATGCCAGTTGGTCAACACTGTTGAGTATATTTTATGTATTTAAAAATGTTGTTAAGTAATAACAGAATAAAAAAAATCAATTCTTTTGTTCCTTCCTGATTGGTTTCATTTGTCGCTCTACGGTCATTTTATGCACACTTTGGGCTAATTAGACCGCTCCTTCTTGAAGCAAAATAGCAGTTTATTTTCAAGCGATAAGTAGCACTGAATGTTCTAATTTCTGGTACCTGAAAAACAAAAAAGATAAAGTGATTATAAAAACAACAGTTCCTAAAACTGAATAAATTCGACAAGTAATTCGGATTTATACTGACGCATATAGATTGTAAGTATCTTCTTCATTGGCGCAACAGCTCTATAGTGGGCCAAAGCCGTCTACCTACTGATAGATTCCGAAACCCAAGAACTTTTTTCACGGTATAGACTTATCAGCCCACCGCACTACAGCCATATTAGACAGGGACCTATGATTTAAAGTGAATTCTGAACCTCTACAAACATCCATAGCAGCTCCGAGATTCGAACCAGAAAGCTGTGGCACCGAGCGCCAGAGCTCTAGTCATTCGACCATAAGACCCCAATTAAATTAATTAATTACATGCCTTAAACCGGCGTAAAAAGATATTAAATGTGCAGAATCTCGAAAAAATATCCAAAGAATTCTCCGCTTTTAGATTCAAAATCTTCCTGATGAAACATTTTCATATTCTATATATCTAATTCTATCGAAATGTTCTTCACTAACTATTGTTTCAATTAAACCGGCCCCAAGTGAAATTGCAATCATTTCCTTAAACATGCAAATTTAATTTTTTTATTATCAAACTTAACATACTTATTATTATTAGGTCTTAAAGTGTGTTAGAAGTAAGCAGAAAATTATTCTCGTTATTTTTAGGAGATCTTAAATATTTCTTTAAAGGTATTAATAGGATTAGGATGTTAAAATCCAAGAAGAGTTAGAGATGATCGAGTGCCAAAAACTACTACAACTGCTTAAAAAAAAAAAAAAAAAAAAAAAAAAAAAAAAAAAAACGAGGTCACGTTGGGTCCCAGGCCACTATGATATGCAGGGAAACGAAAAGGCAGAAGCTATGGCCAAGCATGGATGCAATATGAATCAGCCATTTCGCCGGTCACCTACAACGCCATTAATAGAACTGTGACCAATTACGTCAATATTGCAAGAAAGCAGGCCGCCAAGGGTAAAAGGTGGGAGATGCTCAACATACCGAAAGACCTCCCTAGGAGAGTCGCGGTTGCCACCTTCCGAATGGCTAAGGGGTACGCCTAACTACAAGAGCATCTTAGCCATATTCTATATATCGGACCATATTCGGAGTCACTGACTCGCTAACCTGTCCACTTGGCTCCGACTCTAACGGCACTGCAGGCCACCTCCCATCTTGCAGTGAGATTGACAATGTCGACCACGACAGAAGCTACGAGGAGATGGCAAATCTTTACTGGACGGCACAGCTTCGAATGGCTGAGAGGCCACTTACGGGCGTTGGCTGAAGTGAAATGAAGTGATGATATTAAAATTAATTTATCTGCCAGCACTATGATGGGTATATAAACCCAACATAGCACATTCGCTAATTATCTTTTCCTGTGCCTTCTGACTCGTGACTGCTTAACGAACTTTGGTTTTAATCCGGTTCGAATTTTAAAGAATATCGTCATTATGTATGCTCAATTTATCTTTTTCATTGTTGCTTATTTTCTGATGTCTGTCGTGTGTGGTGCTAACCACTCCCACCATGAACCTACTTTGCCGACTTCCAGATCGCATTTGGACGAGAAGCACCACATACGCCACCACATGAACGAGCTGACTGGAAAAGACGTCAACCAGATGGCTGAGAACGAACTCCAGTTCATGTATTTCAAGATGCACGACAGCGACGACAATGACAAGCTGGACGGTTGCGAGTTGGTGAAATCCCTTTTGCACTGGCACATCGAAGAGGCGAACTCGATGGTTCCTGATAGTACAATTGAAGGAACTACGAGAATCTTCGAGCACGATGAACTGTCTGCCATGATTGACCCGATCCTTCTGTCTGACGACAAGAACTGGGATGGATTTATTGACTACTCGGAGTTTGTTACCGCTCAGAAATCCAGAGGACTTTGAAATCCTTAATGTAACGTCTTTGACGATGGTAACTACAAACTTCGACTATTGAATATGACAACAACTACTGCTGTGTAGAGTTGCTCCGACAAACTTTAATTTACTTGAAGCAAAATGTAACCATTTCTAATTGATTTGTGTACTCGAGTCTTTTATGCATGTAATGCGCTCGTTAACCATGTACAGGCTTTAATATGCTTTTAATAAAGAAACTTTTTATTTTGACTTCAATTGTTTGGTATCTCGCTTGACAAAATTTGAATTTGAATGATTAAATCGGTTAATGGTCTGATTAACTTAAGTGATCATGCGGTTAACTGATTGAATCAAGACAAAATCTAAACAAATCTTGTAGTCTTCAGTTCCCGAATGTTTGTGGTTTAGATTTGTGTATGTAACTATCTACAAACATAATTGGACGATAATTTGTCTCCAATTCAATAATCTTAGTTTAGACTATACTTTTAATTAAAGGATGTAAAAATAACTAACTGGTTGTTTCTGGGGAGGTAAGTAGATCGTTTTATAACATAATTTTGTCTCTTTCGACAGAGATACAAATTCCACATCCGTTTGTTTTAAAGAAGAGAGATTTGTGGGTGAAAGAAGCTTTGTTGGGAAAGGATTGTTTTGTTTTGTAGCCTTAATTTTTTTTTTTGCACTCTTTAGGCTAATTAGGCCGGCACCTATAGTATAATGTAGATTACGAACCACTAACAAACGTCCATGAACGTAAATGAAACCTGTAGTTAGTTGGCCATTAGGCCGTGGACTTTCATATGACTGAAAAACAACCAATCTTCTAAACATAAAGTTGTGATGGCGGATGAGAATCGATGCAGACTAAATGAGAACGTATTCTAGTGGGTGACAAACGCCTGAAATCAACCTATAGATAAGATTCAGAAAATAATTTGTAGAAGGTGAAATCGATTATCTGTGAAACTTATTAAAATTTCAATTTCTTTTTTTCTGGCAAATACGATTACAAATTTTGGTTAAATATCATGTCTTGTTTTCATCGTAGTTCTTACCACCTTTAGTGTACCTAGTCTTTAATATTCTTATATATAACTGTAACATAAAAAAAACTATCTTTGAAACTTGTTAGTTTTATGCTAGGTCAGGGGTCGGCAACCTGCGGCTCTTTGGATGTGAAACTGCGGCTCTTTAGTTCCATACGCAAATATTCTTTATCAAAAAAAAAAACATTTTAAAATCGTTCCGAATCGATTAACGAGGAATCTGAAGAACTGTTTCGTGATTTCAAAAACAAACCAGAAATCTTGAAAAAAATCAAAGATTGGCCACTATCCGCTAAAACAGTACAAGATAGAATAGCTAAAATATCTTCAAATGTAACTTATTTGCAGGTGGAAGATATTCACCTTTCTTCTGCCTTATCACTGGCTATAGATGAGTATTGCGACATAAAAGACACGGTACAAGTTGCCCTTTTTGTCAGGTATATGTCTTCCCAATGTCCAAAAGAAGAACTTCTAGGATTGCTACCGCTCTTGGAACAAACTAGACGGGAAGATATAGCGAATGCCGTGCAAAAATGCCTTGAAGACAATAAGATCGATTTAAATAAAATCGTTTCAATAGCAACTGATGGAGCCAGAAGTATGACAGGAAAAAATAAAGGGGCAACAACGATTCTTCAGAGCAAAATAAACTACGAAATTCTTACGTTTCACTACATAATACACCAAGAAGCGTTTTGTGCCCAAACATTTCTGGCCGAAATAGTAGAGGTCATGAATTTGGTAATCAAGATTGTTAACAGCATCTTGTCAAAAGCACTCTACCATCGTCAGTTTAAAGAATTCTTAAACGAAATGGAGACTCAATATTCCGACCTCCTTCTTCCAAAGGTAAGGTGTTGAAACGTTTTGCTTTCTGCTTGAATGAAATAAATACATTCCTAAATAAAAAGGCATTAATCACCCTGAGTTAGAAAACGGCAAATGGTTGCTTTGTGGTGGATATCACAGCGAAATTAAATGAGCTGAATCTAAAACTGCAAGGAAAGGGAAACCCAGGCTATGTTTTGGTAGAAGAATTGGTTTGTTTTGAAAAAAAATTAATTCTTTTTGCAGAAGATATTCAGAGCGGTATATTACTTCATTTTCAATTTCTAAAGCAATATCGTGATAAAAGTAGTGGAACTGTCGACACGAGGTACTTCAGCACAATTATAAAAAAAATTAAAGATGAATTTGCTGATAGATTTGAGCAATTCAAAACCAACAAAACCACTCTAGCATTCATAGTAAATCCTCTCAACACAAATAGTAACGAAATCCACATTGAGCCATTTGGAATTGATACTGGATCTCTGGAAATGCAATTGATCGATTAAAAAAGTAAATCTTTGTGGAATGGAAAATTTACAGAGTTGAAAAGCAAGTTTGAAGAGTTGGAGGTCCAGAAATGTATGTACGTAACGCAACAAAAGTGGGCAACTTTAACAGAAATGCCGCGAGTTGAGCCACTTATATTCGACACATGGAATAGTCTTCCAGATTGCTACAGTGAGGTGAAGAAGTTGGCATTTGGTGGTCTGACTATCTTCAGATCAACATGTTCGTGCGAGCAAGCATTCTCTCGCATGAATATATTTAAAAGTAAAGTAAGAAGCCAACTAACAAATTAAAATTTAGAGGCGTGTTTGAAACTTAAAGCAACAAGTTATGAGCCAAATTTATCTAAACTTTCTAAAACCATGCAAAGCCAATGCTCCCATTCATTTTGTTTGCTCAAATGTACAGTGGGCCACAAAATTGAGTATACACCTTAGAAACTTTTTGTAATTACAAATTAAATATTGCTTTAAGATGATTGAATTTTTTAGCTTATATACTTTAGTCTATGCTTTACCGTACTATACTTATAAAATTGTTACGTTTATTTATTTTTTACGATAAAAAATAAAAGATCTGAGACGAGAGGAAAAACAACACCACAAAAATAAGTATACACCTTTATTAATTTCCTTATAATGTACAAATTAATATTTTGTTGCATAATCTTTTGCATGAATAACAGCTTGTAATCTTCTCGACATAGATTCTACTAGTGTTTTAGTGGTTTCAACAGAAATTTTAGCCCATTCTTCTCTCAGAACATTCTTGAGAACTTCCCTGCTTGTGATTTCGTGCTCATCTATAGCTTTCTCTAATTGCGACCACAAATTTTCGATGACGTTTAGGTCTGCAGACTGGGCTGGAGTGTGTAATTGCTTCTTGCAATGGTGCAGCAAGTATAACTGCACAATCTTCGCTGTATGCTTGGGGTCGTTGTCCTGCTGGAATATGAAGCTTGACCCAAGCCCCAACTTACTAGCACTTTTTTTCAAGCTATCATTTAAAATCCCCAAATATACATGTTTGTCCATAATACCATCAATAAAAGCAAGCTCTCCAACTCCTCCAGCCGACATATAACCCCAAACGAGGACAGATCCACCTCCGAACTTGACTGTCTTAATGGTGTTTTTAGGTGCCAGTGCTTTCCCAGCTTCTCTCCATATTTTAAATCGTCCATCGCTTCCGTAAAGATTAAACTTACTTTCATCAGAAAATATTACAGTGTTCCAGAAAGAAATAGGCTTTAAACGATGTTCTTTGGCGAAAATCACTCTCTTTTGTCTATTCACATACTTGATGAGTGGCTTTCGTATTGGTGCACGACCATGAAAACCATATTGGTGAAGGGTACTTCGAATTGTTTCAACTGAAATCCTTTTCCCGATTGTAGAGGACATCGATAAAGCTAGTTTAGAGGCACTCACCCTCGGATCTTTCTTTACTGAGTGAATGGCCTTCCTTTTCGCTGTAGTACTCAGTATTTCTTTACGTCCTCTTCCAGGAATATTGGCCACAGATCCAGTTTTTTTATACTTCTGTAGTATTTTTTGGACACAACCATGAGTTACACCAATCAATGAAGCGATTTCTCGAAGAGATTTGTCCTCTTTCGTCCCTTTTACAATTAATAAACGCTCAGATTCCGTAGTTTCTCTACGAGAGCTGAGAAAAATGAGAAAAGATACTATTTAAAAGCATTGAAGTACAATAGCACGTGTTATAAGCAGCAGCTACTCCTGAAACTCCTTAAAGAAAATTTGAAACTAAAAAAAGTGGTGGCATAATATACAAATATAAGAAGTGTATACTCAATTTTGTGGCATGGTTTTCTATCTTTTCTACAAATAGCTTAACTTTTTTCGTAATAAATAAGTTAACTATAGAATTGTGTTATTATAGGATGGTAAAGCAGAGGTTAAAGTATCTAGAATAAAAAAATTTATCTATTTAAATCAATATTTAATTTGTAATTGGAAGAAGTCTAAAAGTTTTAGAGGTGTATACTCAATTTTGTGGCTCACTGTATGTTATTGTTTTTTTTTATTTTAAGTACAAATAACATTGTTTAGTAAAGTTTAGATTTTCTACTTGAATACCCATGCAAAGCCATCACTCCCATTGAATTTGTTTGTCCAATTGTTTGTTATTGAAGTACTAGTGTTGTAAGTAAACGTTTAATTGTTTTAATTTTTTACTTAAATAATAAGTAATTATCTAATAATGAATAAATAGAATGATATAATGAATAAATAGGTATGTTTTTTAATGAATAAATAGATTTTTTTTTTTTTATCAAAAAACTTTATTTATGCGAGTACTAACAGGTGGGCTAGTATTATTAAATCGGCGCTACTAGTATTAAATCCATATGATTTTTAGTTAGCCCTAACCTTCAAAAGACACATGTATAAATTTGACAGCTGTTGCACTATTAGTATGTGAGTTATAGCATTTTTAGTTTTCCTTTTTAGCGAAGCAACTTTAGTTAGTTTGAAAAAATGGATAAAAAGGAATTTCATGTGTAAATAAAGCATTGCTTTTTGGCGAAAAAAATACTATTGAAGCCAAGACTTGGCTTGATAAACATTATTCGGACTTTATACCAGAAAAATCAACCGTAGAGAAGTGGTTTGCTAAATTTAAACTAGGCAAAATGAGCACCGAGGATGATGCACGCAGTGGACGCCCCAAATAGGCTGTTACCGACGAAAACATCAAAAAAGTCCACAAAACAATTTCTGATAACCGTAAAGTGAAGTTGATTGAGATAGCTGAGACCCTAAAGATATCAAAGGAACGTGTTGGACATATCATGAATGAATATTTGAATATGCAAAAGCTCTGTTCAAAGTGGGTGCCGCGCGAGCTCACAATCGACCAAAAACAACAACCAATTGAGGATTCTAAGCAGAGTTTGGAGCTGTTCAATCGTAATAAACCCGAATTTTTGAGTCGATATGTGACAATGGATTAAACATGGCTCCATCATTTCACACCGGAGTCCAATCGACAGTCAGCCCAGTAGACTGCACGTGATGAACACTAAAAGTGCTATAACTTCATTAAAAATGCTATAACTCACATACTAATAGTGCAACAGCTATCAAATTTATACACGTGTCTTTTGAAGGTTAAGGATAACTAAAAATCATATGGATTTAATACTAGTAGCGCCATCTATGTGCCAGCCTATGAACTTTTCAGCCCACCTGTTATTTATTGTTGGCAAGAAAAAATTTTGTGGCTCTTTAAAACTTTGAAATTTTGTAAATTGCCATTTTTGGCTCTTCTGACTCAAAGGGTTGCCGACCCCTGTGCCAAGTGCATAAAAATCATAATTTGACTGGTATATATACGTACATGTCAAATAGTAGCCTCGAAGCAGTGGAAGATTATATGAGATCTTATATTTTCGGGTTGGGAATTTCTTCTACGCGTTATATATAGAAAAGTCCTATACTCTAAAATTTGTGCATTAATATATTAGATTACACCAATAATAATATTAGATACTGAAATTTTGCAATTTTTTTTTCTCTCATTTATTACTCTTAACCCTAGAGTTTTTTTCCCCTTCAGAAAAAGTAAGCATCCTACCATCGCGAATAATCTGCAGCTGTCTCATATTTTGAACACCATGCGTTTCCCTTCATTGACATTATGTACTTTGAAAAAGTGGGGGGAAACATTAGTTTACATTTTTCTTGATATTTCACGACAGATTTATTAAACCATTTGAATAAACCGGAGCCAGTAAGAAAGTATATCATGCCATCATAGTGAAACAAAAATGAGTTGCAGATCAAAGTAAATCAAAGCAGGGATCAAACGCATCCTATAGTATGCCAGTTGGTCAACACTGTTGAGTATATTTTATGTATTTAAAAACATTGTTAAGTAATAACACAGTAAAAAAATCAGTTCTTTTTTTCCTTCTTGATTGATTTCATTTGTCGCTCTACGGTCATTTTGTGCACACTTAGGGCTAATTAGACCGCTCCTTCTTGAAGCAAAACAGCAGTTTATTTTCAAGCGATAAGTAACAGTGAATGTTTTAATTTCTGGCACTTGAAAAACAAAAAGATAAAGTGATTATAAAAACAACAGTTCCTAAAACTGAATAAATTCGACAAGTAATTCGGATTTATACTGACGCATATAGATTGTAAATATCTTCTTCATTGGCGCAACAGCCCTATAGTGGGCCGAAGCCGTCTACCTACTGATAGATTCCGAAACCCAAGAAGTTTTTTCACGGTATAGACTTATCAGCCCACCGCACTACAGCCATATTAGACAGGGAGACAGGGACCTATGATTTAAAGTGAATTCTGAACCAGGCCACTACAAACATCCATAGCAGCTCCGAGATTCGAACTAGAAAGCTGTGGCACCGAGCGCCAGAGCTCTAGTCATTCGACCATAAGACCCCAATTAAATTAATTAATTACATGCCTTAAACCGGCGTAAAAAGATATTAAATGTGCAGAATCTCGAAAAAATATCCAAAGAATTCTCCGTTTTTAGATTCAAAATCTTCCTGATGAAACATTTCCATATTCTATATATCTAATTCTATCGAAATGTTCTTCACTAACTATTGTTTCAATTAAACCGGCCCCAAGTGA
>BPLQ01000667.1:948-36102 GCA_021605075.1 Caerostris darwini
TACCAAAAAATTTTCGAATGACAATATTTAATACAATTCACAGTTTAGCTCATTCTGGAATTCGAACTACTGTAAAAGAAATAACTAAAAGATTCATTTGGCCAAATATGAAAAAAGATGTTAAACAGTGGACTCAAACTTGCATCAACTGTCAGAAAAATAAAATAACTAAACATACAAAATCAGACTATTCACAATTTCAAGCACCAGATGAGAGATTTAGTGTCGTTCATATAGATTTAATTGGACCTTATTCACCTTCTAATGGATACACATACTGCTTGACGTGTATTGATCGGTTTACTTCTTGGATGGCAGTGGTACCGTTATCAAATATCACTGCAGAAAGTATAGCAAAAGCTTTTTATGAGCATTGGATTACCCGATTTGGTGTACCTACTTGTGTTATTACTGAAAGAGGCACTCAATTTATTTCAGAACTATTTCGAAGTTTAGCTGCGCTATGTGGTGTTAAAGTAAACCATACGTCTTCTTACCATCCTCAGAGTAATGGAAAAGTTGAACGTCTTCGCCGTACCTTGAAAACAGCTATTAGATGTCATAACAACGTTCGTTGGACGGACACATTACCAACAGTTCTTATGGGTTTGCGAGCTGCTCTACATGAGGACTCTAAGTATACAATAGCTGAAATGGTTTATGGAAAAACTATTAAACTACCAGGCGAATTCTTTGAAGAATCCAAATTTCCAATATCTGATGATAATTTCGTAAGCAATCTTCGAAAACAGATGGCTGACTTAAAGCCATATCACTCCAAAAACAAATGTAAACAAAAGATCTTCATTCCAAAAGATTTGTACACATGCTCACATGTGTTTCTGCGAATTGACAGAGTTAAAAAACCTTTAGAATCCCCATATGGAGGACCCTATTTGGTATTGAAAAGATCCCCGAAAAACTTTCTTCTATTAATTAAAAATAAACAAGTTAATATTTCAGTGGATAGATTAAAACCGGCATATGTGTTACAACCTAATGAACTTCTGAATCCAACGTCATCAAATGATCATACATCTGTGCCGAGTGAACAAACATTTATACCAAGTCAGCAAGTTGCACAACCAAATGCAACAACACGTTGTGGAAGACAAGTAAAACTTCCTGTTCGTTTCAATGACATTATTGACTTTTCTTCAAACTTATAATTCATCCATTCCATTTTAAAAATTAATTTGATTTATTGTATGTAATTGTTTAAATGTAATTGTATTTGTAATTATTTTGTGCAAATTTAAATTTGTATCAATGTGTATTTGTTGGCTAATATTTGTATAGATATATTAATTCTTCTACCATTTTCAAAGTAACGTAACTTTGTTACTGGTAGGGGAGTGATGTAGCGACACCTATTGATGTAAAATGGAATACAAATTGAACTACTTCTACTTTCACTGTTAAAAAGGGAATTTTCCCGCTAGAATGAAAACAAAACGTAGTTGGCGTTCGAAGTAGAATAAACATGTTGTAATTGTGAAAATTGATTATCGTCTTTTATTTTGCCGTCTGGATTTTAATAACACTACGCAACCTTTACAATACCGCCACAAGGAGGAAATTTCATGAACTTTGGGGTATTATATAGTATCCAGAGCCTTGTGTTTCGGGCTGTGTGCTTGGGGTCGTTATCATGCATGAAAACGTAATCACCATTCAAGCCCATTTTCGTTGCACTAGGTCCTTAATTATTTTTTTAAAATGCTAATATAAAGTTGATGATTCATAATGCCTTTAAGAAAGACTAATTTGCCCACCCAAGAAGCTCTCATACAAACCCAAACAAGCAGACTTCCACCCCCATGTTTCACTGTTGGCGCTAAATTCTTAGGATACATTTCTGTATTGCGCTTTCTCCATACCATTCGTCTCCCGTCCGATCTATATATGTTGCATTTAGTTTCTTCTGTAAAGATAATCTTTTTCCAGAAATCTGGACTTTCATTAACGTATTGCTTGGCGAAAGACAATCGCAGCCATGGAAACCTTCATTTCTGCATGCATTTCGAACAAAGACGTCTGGGAGGAGGAATTGTGCACCCTTCGCTTAGGGAAAAATAGGGAATTTTGTAGGCCGGAATGGTGTGCACCGTTCCTCCCTGAGAAAGCACTCGCCGCACTCGATTCCTCCCCGCACATTTCTAAGAATTGGTTACTCTGAAGATTTGAAAGCGCTCTGCATACTATTCCTGCTATCCCGTTTTTGAGGAGAAAATATCCCGAAAAGATGAATTCTCCCAGAAATATCTTCGATGTAAATTTCACAGAAAGTTTCTGTTAGTAAAATAAGGCAGATTTTATGTTATAAATACATTGAAATTTTATATTCCTACGTAATCTTTGAATTTGTAATCTGGTTGAAGTTCTTAAGAATTTCAGTAGAATTGTGTATGTTGTCAATTATAATTGGAAGAACATATTTAGTAGTATGGGGTGCAGGACAAGAAGAAGCAATATTGTGGTCATTAGTGAGATCTGTGTCCATACTGTTTTCTTCCAGATGTAATTTATCAACATTTTTTTAAATGTCTTCAATTTCAGCAGGAGGTATGTTGTCTGCATCACTAGGACCAAGATGTTCATCTGGGTTAAGGCAAGCAAATTTGGAAAATAACTTGATAACAGTGGGATCACTGGTATTAGGCCGTTTAGATGAATTTTTTCTTTGCTTTTATGTGACCTTAAGTTTTTTCTTTTTAGTAGGAGTAGCTACCGAGTTGTTGGAATCAATGAGTTTCACCAAGATGAGACTCATTTGCTTCCTTAAGTTTTTATTGGTAATATTAGAAAGCGGAAGTTGTATGAAAAGATCTAAATTAGGTATTTGAGGTTCAATTTTTAAGCAATTTTCAATATTGTTCAGATAATCATTGAGGTTTTCGCACTCAATGAATGATGAAAAATTGTTGATGCTAATATTAAGTTGATCAATTTCTTGAATAAAGTTAAACGCTGTCGGGTGGTCAATGGTGTGTTTTGTACCAACTTGAGAGATAGGGATACTGATAGATACTGGTATTGAGCTTTGATACCTTGGTTTTAAGATGCTGGATACTTGAAAAAATCCGACCAGCTTCTCCTTTCGGTACTTAGAGAATTGGTTTTGCTGATGCTTGTTAATGTGTGATGAGTATTTTCGTAGGCGTTTCTAGTATGATGCAAATGGACGAGGGGAATGGACCTTCTCAGGACCATATGGAAGTACCTCTCCGCTGGAAGTGGATAGCAATGCAAAAGAAAACAAGATAGAAAAAGTCTCCCCCGAAGGCATATGTCCCCAGATCCCCACCGCCTTCAAGGAGATGGATGTGATTGACTCAATAGTTGCCCAATCCAAAAGATCAGACTTACAGCAGGACTTTGTACAAATAACGGAGACCTTACTCCAGAAAAGAAAATTCCAGGCTGAATGGGTAAGTCGTTTTCATTGCCCAATAGTAGATTGCTCATTGCATAATCCTAAGATTAATGCTAGTAGCGTTAATAATGGTAGCAACAGTAAAGTAAATGTAACTGTAAAAAATAAGAGTAAACATAATGCAAGCCAAATTATGAGTAATGATGGAGCTAAAGACTCCGGGGAGTTTAAAAGTCCAAATAAAAAGCTAATTGCAAAGGCAAACTTTACATATAGTAAGGATAAAACCAGTGATGTAATTGTCACAAACAATCAATTAAATGCCCTGAGTACCGACGCAGCAGTCGAGGAAGAAAGTGTAGCCATAGTAAGAAAAATGCCGCCAATTATGGTCAAACCAAAAGCTAACTTAAATGATATGCTTAAGCTAATTGATGACAAATTTGAAGGTGATATAAACATTAAGCTGGCAGGCGAAATGATCAAAATCTTCCCGAACTCTGAAGACCAGCACCGAGAAATAACTCGATTTCTCAATAAAAATGACATTGAGTTTTTCACCATAACTCCTAAATTTCTCAGACCACTCAAAGAGAAAGACCACTGGTCATCAAAGGTCTGCATAAGGATACTTCCACGAATGATATTAAAGCCGCGCTGGCTGAGAAAGAATTTCTCGTTGAGAAAGTTGTCCAACTAACCAGGACCAAAGATAAGCAGCCTCTCCCAATTTTTCAGGTTATTTTGGCAAGATCAAATAAAAATCAGGAAATATTCAAACTAAACAGACTCATGTACCTAGCTGAAGTCGTAGAAAAATATAACAAGAAACCAATCGCACTACAATGTTTTAAATGTAATTACTTCCACCACAGTTCTAACAACTGTGGCTTTAAAGCTAGGTGCTTAAAATGCGGTGAGGAACACTCACACAAAGATTGCAAAATTTAGGATAAATTAGTAATTCCACAATGTATCAACTGTGGACAATCGGTTCACACTGCTGCCTGGAGAGGTTGCTCCAAGTTTCCAAAAATTAAAGTAAATTCAACCAAATACGCCACATTTCCAAAATATACTCCTGCCAGACAGCTAACATCTAACTTTTCATATGCTTCGGCAATTAAGAACCAAACTCCATCACAGCAACCAACTAATTCAAGTTCCACTATCAATGACATCTTCCAAAATCAACTGAGTCAATTAAAGAGCTTCGCGGATCAGGCTCCTTTTATTCAAAACACTCTTTTAATTATGAAGGAATTCGTTTCCATTTTTTCTGATTTAAATAATTCTGCAGATCTTCTTCACCAGTTAAGAAACGCGGACAACAAAGTAGACAAATTGCAGGTCTTTATTAAAGGCCTAGCATCTCAAACAACTCCTAATGCTCCGTAATGACTCAGTTGGTTTCTGGACTTCGCATATGCTATTGGAATGCATGTAATATCTGGTTTAAAATGCTCGAATTTACTAACTTTGTTGATAACTATAACCCAGACATAGTACTGCTTCCGGCATTTTTATCAAGAACTCTCTGCCTCATAGTCACATAGCTACTCCGCAGCTAATTGGGATCAAAGCCACCATTATCTCTCTAAATTTTCCTCATCTTCCCTCTCTCTATGTAAATTCTGTTTATGTCCCAAATGCTATTGCTACTACTAAACTTACTAATGATTTGGATATATTATTTTCCCTTAATAATAGCGTTATTCTTGCGGGGGATTGTAATGCGGATTGTTCGCGCCAACGCGCAAGGATACCCCTAGCGGCGAAAAAAGTTTGTGTACGCATGCGCCTGCGAGCGCATAAGTGTGAGTCTGATCAGTGTAACACCAGAATGGCAAGAGAGAACAGCACGGCTGCGAGTGGCTGTGACTGTCATGTAAATAAATCGTTGTTAAGTTTTCATTGTGATTACTTATTGTGTGAGTGTGATACAGTCCGCTTGTGAAAGAGAACATGTGTGAGTGCTGTTAGTGCTATTATTGCTGTTATTGCAACAACATTTTGGTCCGTCGAGCCGGAGAGTGGCTCAAACCTGGGGATAACATAAGTCAAGAGAAAAGCTTTGTGAAAGAAGTAAGTGGAAAAAATTTTTAAATCCATATATTTAATATTTTGTGCAAACATGTTTAAAGGTGCCAAAAAAGAAGATTTGCGGCTCATTGCCGCAGAAATAAATGTGATAGTATCTGAAAAATTAACAATTTCAGATTTATATGATGCAATTGAACAAAGTGATGTGTTTAAAAATAGACCAGACATGGTTAAAGACATTGCCAACACGATTATTGACAATCGTAAAAATGAGGAGCAACGGCAAATAGATCTGGAAAAAATAAAATTAGAACGAGTTAAGAATGAATTAGAACTCGCAAAAATTAAAAATGAAATTAAATCAGAAGTGTGTGAAGGTGAATCCAAACCAGATACTATTGATCAAGTAATAAAAAGTGTTCGAACTTTAACTGTCAGAATTCCCACTCGACCGGAAGGGTGGAGTTTCTTCTTTAATTCTTTAGAACGCGCATTTAGTATTAAAGAAGCACCTGAGATATATAAAGCTGAGATTCTGTTAAATTTATTAGGAGAAAAAGCTTCTAATATAATAACTTATTTAAGTGGTGAAGATATAAAAAACTATGAGACAATTAAGTCAGTTGTGTTGCCAGAGTATGAGCCTTCACCACAAGCATGCTTAGAAAATTTTAGAAAAGCTGAGCGCTTAAATGAATCGTATGTGCAGTTTGCGTCGCGCTTAACTACTAATTTTGAATACTATTTAAAATTAAGAAAAGTGTCGGATTATGAAACCTTAAAACAATTAATAGTTTCTGATAAGTTATTTCAAACTTTGGATAGAGAAATCGCATCTCACATAGGTATACGGCAAGCAGATAGTTGGTTCTCCCCAGTAAAATTAGCTGAAGAGTGTGATATTTATGTTGCATCGCGTGGAAAGTCAATTTACGAAGGCACAAGTAACTTTCAAAAAAGTAAAACTAATTTTAGAAATTCTAAAATTGTGTCAAAAGTGTTTGTTTTGGGCTTAAAAGATTCAAATTGTATTTTATGTGCTAAAAATCACCATATTTCTAATTGTCCTAATTATTTAAAAATGTCAGTGAATGAGAGAGATGAACTTGTTAAACAAAACCATACGTGTTTTAATTGTTTACAGATTAATTGTTCAGTGTCTAAATGCAAAGCGAAAGTATCTTGTTTTTGTAAGCGTAAACACCATAAAAGTTTACACTACCCTCGCAAAAGCGCAGAGAATCGCGATGAGTCGTATCAGAAAGAACGTAATGAAATCGGTTCCAATACCCCGTTTTCCCCCACAGCTCAAGAGTTTTTACCGGCCGGTGAAAGCACTTCTCCAAATAGTAATAAATTATTTGCAGCTACGAGCTTTATGCCAAATGGATCCAAAACGGTTCTATTGAGCACAGCTAAATGTTATTTAGATAATAATTCAGGAAATTCATTAGAAGTAAGAGCGCTCTTAGATCAAGGTTCAATGGCCTGTTTTATAACTAGAGAATGTGCTGATCGACTTAATTTAAAGAAAGGAAAAAACTAATCTAGTAGTATCGGGATTAAATGACGCGTCTTTAAATATTAAAAATCAAGTTACTGCTAAATTAAAAAATAATTCAAATAGCTACGAAAGAGAGTTGAAATTTTTAGTTGTTCCCCGAATTACTAATGTAACTCCTAGTAACATTTTAAAAGTTAATAAGTATGATTTAAGTAATATTTTAGTTAGCGGATCCACAATTTAACATTCCAGGTAGAATTGATATTTTATTAGGCGCAGAGATTTTTTATAGCCTTTTGAGATCAGGACAAATATATCCCCCTGAATCTAAGTTAGTTTTACAAAATTCGTGTTTCGGATATGTTGTTTCTGGGAGTGTTCCTTGAGATTTAAGTGAGAATATTCATTGTGGATTAATTAGAGATAATTATGAGCAGTTAGATAAAACTGTTAAATCTTTCTGGGAAATAGAAAACATAGAAATGGACATTCCTCCTAATAATGAAACTCCGATATGTGAAGAGCATTACAAAAATAATTTTTATAGAGATATAGAAGGGAAATATGTAGTTGAAAAGCCCCTTAAAGAAGATCCTAAGTGTTTGGGAAAATCTAGAGATATTGCGCTAAAAAGGTTAGATTCCTTATGGAGGCGATTAGTAAAAGATCCTGACTATTTATTATTATATAAAGATTTTTTACGTGAATATGAAGAAATGGGACACATGAATCAAATTAAAGAAAGTGAAGAAACTGAGGGTACTTATTATATACCTCACTTAGGTGTATACCGTCCCGACAAATAAAAAAAAAAGCTTCGTGTCGTGTTTAACGCGTCTTCCCTTACAACAGAAAGAAATTCGCTTAAATCTTTACAATATAACGGAGGGGTACAAGACGACCTTTTTTCAATTATGGTTAGATTCCGTAAGTTTATTCGTTTTCGGCTGATATTAAAAAAATGTATAGAACCATAAATATTTACCCCAGTCAAAGAAAATTGCAGCGTATTTTGTGGAAAGACGGAATTAATGAGGCAGTTACAGAATACGAACTCGCAACAGTCACATACGGAACAGTAAGTGCTCCTTTTTTAACTATGCGTACACTTAAGCAATTAGCAATAGATGAGAAAGATAACTTTCAGGTATCGGCATCTATTTTGGCAGAGGACTTTTATATGGACGATGTCCTTTCCGGCGCAAATACTGTAACGGAAGCTCTCAGACTTACTAAAGAGTTAACAGAAATTCTGGACAGAGGTGGAATGCAGTTACATCAGTGGTGCAGCAGCGGAAAATTCCTGACGGAGAGTGACGAGGCTGATTACTCCTTTTCTCCAGAGGAAATAAAAACATTAGAAATAATATGGCAACCTAACAAAGATTGTTTTTCCGTCAAAGTGAAAGTAAACTGTGGTAATTCGTTTACAAAGCGTGCAGTGTTATCAACCGTAGCAAAGATTTTTGATCCTTTGTCTCCTTTGATACTTGGCCCGATTGTGACAAAGGCAAAAATTTTCTTGTAAAATCTGTGGCTAATCAAACTGGATTGGAATGATAATTTACCTAAAAAAGAACTTGAGGAATGGCAGGAATTTCTTATAGCTTTAACAACTATCAACAACATTAAAATTCCAAGATGCATATGTATCAGTGAACCGATATGCATCGAACTTCATGACTTCTCAGATGCTAGTGAAGTTGCCTATGGAGCAGTGGTTTATTTAAAATCTTGCAGTGCTTCTGGGAAAGTGTTTGTGAAACTAATTGCCAGCAAATCTCGAGTTACTCCAATCAAAACTATTTCAATTCCTCGATTGGAGCTCTGTGCTGTCGTGCTGCTATCCAAATTAATGCACAAAGTGAAAACATCTCTAAAGATTGATGTGTCTCGAACCGTGTTTTGGACAGATTCCAAAATTATCCTGGCCTGGATAATGAAAGAACCGTGTTACTTAAAAACATTTGTGTCTAATCGCGTATCAAAAATACAGCAATTTACAAATGTCAAAGACTGGAATTTTGTGCCGTCTGAAATGAACAGTGCCGACATCATTTCCCGTGGTCTACATGCAGATAAACTGCAAGAGAATGAGTTATGGTGGAGTGGATCACCATTTTTAGTGAACAACGAGTATCCGGGAGTTCCGGTGCGGCTTGTGGATGGAGATCTTACAAAGGACGAGGATATGATTTCGAGTGAGCTGAAGCTTTTAACAGCAAATCAAGTGTGTGCCGTGACTCATATTGTGGAGCCTTTAGATGTTATTAATAACTGTTCTTCATTTACAAAACTCAAGAGAATCGTCGCCTGGTGCAAAAGATTTATCAACAATACAAGAAATCCATTAAATCGAACTTCTGATACTTTGACAACTAGTGAACTTTCACAATCATTAGTATGTATTGTTAAAAACATTCAGAGAACTGCCTTCATAAAAGAACTTCAAAGCTCGGAGAAGGGTACTTCTATCCCGAACAATAGTGAATTGGCAAATTTGTGTCCATTTATAGATGATGATGGATTATTAAGAGTGGGTGGAAGACTCAAGAACTCCAACTTACTCTATAATCAAAAATGTCCACTAATTATTCCTGCTAAACATAATTTTACTTTTACTGTTATTAATCATTATCATTATTTATATTTTCATGCAGGTGCTGAAACAACCTTATCTTTGATAACAAGTAGATTTTGGATTGTAAGAGGTAGAAATACTGTTCGAAAGATAATTTTTAATTGCATAATTTGTAAAGAAATAAATTCAAAAGGTTCCAATCAAATTATGGGACAACTACCAGCTGCCAGAGTGACTCCTACTCGTGTCTTTAATCGGGTAGGTGTGGACTTTTGTGGTCCATTTGAAATGAAAAATTTCACTGGACGAAGTAAACAGGTAAAAAAGATATTTGTGTGTATATATGTATGTTTCTCTACAAAATGCTTACATTTTGAAATTGTAAATGATTTAACTACTGCAGCATTTTTAGCAAGCCTTAAAAGATTTATAGCTAGAAGACGTAAGCCTGCAGAAGTGTATAGTGACAATGGTCGAAATTTTGTTGGTGCCAATAGAGAATTAAAAGTGTTTCTCAAATCTTTATTTAAGTTTAAGAGTGCAGAAGAAATTGAGAATTATATGGCTAATGAAGGTATTAAGTGGTTCTTTAATCCCCCTGCTACTCCACACTTTGGAGGACTATGGGAATCTAGTGTCAAATCTCTTAAATACTATTTGAAACGTATTGCAGGGAAAACAATTTTAAGCTATGAAGTGTTTTTAACTCTTATTGTTCAAATTGAGGCAGTTCTTAATTCTAGACCTCTTTGTCCACTTTCAAGTGATCCAAATGATGTGGAAACATTAACTCCTGCAAATTTTTTAATTGGTTCATCTTTAGTTACATTGCCTGAACCTAATTTTAATGAAACTCTAATGAATCGATTGAGCCGTTGGCAATTGGTTCAAAAAATGACTCAACATCTTTGGAAAAAGTGGTCATCGGAGTATTTAAATAAGCTGTTAAATAGACCTAAATGGTCTAAGGGTAAAGCAGATATAAAAGAAGGTGATTTGGTGTTAATTAAAAATCCTGATAATTATTGTCCTTTAAAATGGAATTTGGCCAGAATTATCAAAATTCATCCAGGTGAAGATAAAGTAACAAGAGTGGTTACTTTAAAAGATAAAAATGGCACATATAAAAGGCCAGTAGTTAATATCGTACCTTTGCCTAGTGTTAATGAGGAAAATTAATTTTTATTGTGTAGTTTGTTTGTTATCTGCTTATTGTGTGAATATTTTTAGGAAAATGTATTTTTTTTATTGTGTATTTTTGTGTGATCAGTGTATAAGTGAATAATTTGAGAATTTTGTGAAAATTTGAATTCTTAAAGAGTTGAATGTGAACATGTCAACGCCGGGCGGTATGTTCGCGCCAACGCGCAAGGATACCCCTAGCGGCGAAAAAAGTGTGTGTACGCATGCGCCTGCGAGCGCCTAAGTGTGAGTCTGATCAGTGTAACGCCAGAATGGCAAGAGAGAACAGCACGGCTGGGAGTGGCTGTGACTGTCATGTAAATAAATCGTTGTTAAGTTTTCATTGTGATTACTTATTGTGTGAGTGTGATACAGTCCGCTTGTGAAAGAGAACATGTGTGAGTGCTGTTAGTGCTATTATTGCTGTTATTGCGACAACACGCATAATACTAATTGGGGTTGCACTTACAAAAATAATACTGGCGCTGTCTTGCAAAAGTATGCTCATAACCTTAATTTAGATATCATTGCTCCTAATACACCTACCAGAATTGGCACTAACTCCACCTCTATAATTGATTTAGTTGTTACTAACAACTTCCATTTTAATAATACCATTAATTCATTAGATGAACTTTCTTCAGATCATAATCCGGTAATTATTGATTATAACTCTCGCGCGCTGCATGTTATACCTAACCCGAGTATTACTACTTGTTGGTCTAACTTTTCTAGCATTCTTGATACTAATTTAAATTATTCCTTCGCCCCTATCACTTTTCCTAAAGAAATTGAAGATGCAATTAATGAATTAACTACTAAGATTATTTCTGCTTATCAAGCTGCCTCCAAGCCTCTTCCTACTAATAAACATACTTACCCCCATCTATTAAAATTCTAATTACTAACCGCAATAATGCAAGAAAATTATGACAAATTTATCGTGATCCACGAAGTAAAAACATATATAACGATCATCAAAACATTCTGAAGCGAGCTATTGTCAAGTATAAAAATGATTGTTGGGACAGGCGTCTCGAAACCACAAATGTCGAGGATGGCTCCATTTAGAAAATATGTGGCAGATTTCGGAAAAAAAGAACCAAAATTAATTCTATTCAAAGCTTTAACTCTACTGATGTAGCTAAAGCTGAAATTCCTGCCATCACGTTACAAGAGCAATTTCAGAACCCCTCCACCAACAATAACATTGTCTCTGAAGTGGAAAACACCATCACATCCTTCCTTGCAATAAATAACAGCTCAAATAATAATGTTCCCTCTACTAAAGCTTCTACCATAATCAACATCATCTCTACTCTAAAAATCAGCAAAACTCCAGGCATAGACTGTATTACTAACAAGATGCTCAAAAACATCCCCTTCAAAATTGTTCTTCAAATCTGCAAAATTACTGATGCCATTTTAACATACAGCTACTACCCTAAATGTTGGAAAACAGCAAGAATACTTCCTATTCTCAAGCCGGGTAAGGACCCCACTTCTCCAAATAGCTAAAGACCAATTTCTCTTCTGTCTACCCTAAGTAAAATTGTAGAGAGAGTCATTGCTGACATTCTCACCCAAGAATCTAAAGATCTAAATATTCTCATCTCACAGCAATTTGGTTTTACTCAAGAATTGTCAACTACTCATCAACTATATAATATCACTGAGACCATCTCTGAAGGGTTCTCTTGGAAACAAGACACAGCTGCAATTTTCCTTGATGTGCGAAAGCCTTCGACAGAGTGTGGATCAATGGAATAATTTTTTAAATGATTAAATTCAAGTATTCTCCACTCCTAATAAAAATCGTCAAGCATTACCTCACTGAGAGGAGTTTTATTGTATCTGTCAACCAAGTAGACACCAAAAGTTATAATATTCTCACAGGTGTTCTCGCAGGTGCAGATCTTAGGACCCTTCTTGTACAATATCTATACAAATGACATTCCACAAGACCACATGATTAAATTGACACATTATGCTGATGATACAGCTATTATTACACAGGGGAGGTAATTACACATTATTCAGAAAAATTTACAAAATTACATAAATGAACTTGAAATTTGGTTAGACAAATGGAAAATTAAACTTAATGTCGCGAAAACTAAAGCAGTACTATTTACCTGGAAAAATAGCCATAATCCTCCTAACATAACTATTTACAATACTAACATTTCCTGGTTTAAAGAAGCTAAATATTTAGGTGTAATTCTTGATCGTCAACTAACATATAAAGCTCACATTGATTACTTAAGAAATAAATTCAATAACCAATTAAGAAAATTTTATTCTGTTTTAGGTAGACACTCTATACTAACCATTGAACTTAAAAAACTAATTTATCTAGCTTATCTTCGTCCTATAATAGCATATGCGAGTCCAGTCTGGGGCTCTACTGCACACAGTAACTTTCTCATTCTCGAAAGACTTGAAAACAAAGTAATTAGAATGATTGTTGATGCTCCTTGGTATTTCAGAAACAAAGAAATTAAACACTCCTTATCTATGCCTAGCTGTCGTGAATATGTTGCTAAAATTGCTGAAAAGTTTTATGATTCTATCAATAGTTCTAATAATTCTGTAATTAATGATTTAACCATAGTTAATTATGACATTTCAATTCCTTGTTATCGTAAAAGACCGAAGCAGGTATTAAATATTAATAAGTAGACGGGTTTTTCTTTTTTTTTTTTACTTTTGTCTATGGTCCTGGTTATGCTTGTTTTAGGTTCGCGTTTCGCGCGTGTTCGTTTATTTGAACTGCTACTGCGTGGGTGCTCATTTGTGCTACGGTTCTGTTTCTTTTGTATCTTTTTGATAGTTTTTGTTTTAATGTTTGTTTTTGTTTTAAAATTTCTATATTTCTTTTTTAATATAAATTATGCAATGATCTAACAATTTACAATGGGCTTTGACCGACTGAAAATATCTTCTATGCTGCTACTTGGAGGTTTGGTCGCTTCGCGACCAAGGTACTCCGTCTACATACACCGATTCACCGATTGACGTCAATCAAATAAAGCATACTGGTTGATTGGTCAGCAGGGGAGAGAGACGTGGTTGTGCTGTTTGAGGAGAGCGAAACTCCTTCGACAACAGCCATAATAGAATAAAATAAACAAAACCAAATATTAAAAAAACTACTGACTAAAACAGAAAATAAATATGCACTTTACTGAGTAAAGGCAGTGAGAAACGCTCGTAGCTACACAGTAAATTCTCATAGCTACACAGTATTCTGCGCCTATACAGTAAAATACAGAAGGAAAAAAAAGAATTCTAGAATTTAGCTAAAAGTTCTAAAAAAGAATTCAGAATTTAGGTACTCATTTTATACACCAAAATAATAACATAGAACCAAAGAAATCAAATAGAAAAAGGTAATAAAGAGATTAAGACAGAATAAGAGGGGAAAAATCACATACCAATGAGGAGAAACATTAGAAAACAAACCCCCACCTGATACAAGCTTTAAACACAATGATTTGTTCTCCACTGAAATTGAATCTGATTGTTTTATATTGGAATTTAGAATAGGCTCATCAATATTTTCTGAATTAGATACTCGTAATCTTTTATTAGAATTAGAAAATAAAATGGTTCTTTTACGTTTCTCGGATGTTTGAAGAAATTGTATTGAACCTCAATTTTTTCATTGGGTGGAACATACGAATGTGGATCAATACGTAATGGATTAGTTTTTACATTTACAGCTCCCTGTATTCCAGCTACCAATGTGTTTAGGGAACTCATCATTGTTGAAGAAAGATGTCGAGCGCCTGAACGCGGAGCGTTCATCTACTCAATGGTATGTGAAGGCAGTAGGAAAGAAAAGTCATGATAAATAGATTACAGTAATCGTATGATTTGAGAGAAAAAAAAAAGAAGAAAGTAAGAAAAATGTAGAAACGTAACAAGAAATTTATGATCAGTAAATATGCGTTGAAGTAAAATATCTAAAAAGCGATAAGTGAGCAGGAAATTATGGTGATATGAGGCTTCGATTCCATTTAGAAGTAGAGAAAGGATACTTGTATTTTCCATTCAGTTGCGTAAATATAGTTTGTGACTTGATGAGAGGGTTTTCGTGAGTAGCAATGGTATTGAAGAAATTTCTAGAAAGTTTAGTAATATAGTTGTCTATAGAATCAATTTTTAAGTCTTGATGAATTGTAAAGTTGCGGACAAACCCGGGTGCACCAGTGATAATACAAAGAAGTTTGTTTTGAATAATTTGTACAGATTTCTTGTTAGATTCTGCAGCCGGACCCCATATTGGGGTAGCATAAGTAAGGATAGGCCTAAGAACTTGTTTTAAGAGAAGAAGTTTGTTTGATAAAGTTAATTTAGAAAATTTATTAATGAGTGGTAGAGTGAGATAAAATTTTTTCCAACATTTTTCTTTGATTTTTTGAATATGAGCTTGAAACGTAAGTTTATTGTCTATAATTAAGCCGAGATATTTAATGATTTATTCTTACCATTTTCTACTCAGCAATGTGTTCTTCATTCTTCAAAGGACTATTACCAGACCGGAGCTAACGGCTGCTTCGCAGCAAAGGAGCTCCACAACATACAAATCGTCGACATAAACTGTAGCACGTAAACTCACCTGGGAATCTCCCTAAATCCTGTTCTAAAATAAAATCACTGTTGCAAAATGAAGGCTATTTATGAGACATCTATAATAGTATGGGAGTGCCAAACCTTTTAAAGCCTAGTCAAATTCTGAAATTATGATACATTTTATTTTGGTATTTTTCAGACATGTTTGCATATTGAAAAAAAAATTCCTATTATTAATGTTGTTTATTTTTTTTATATTGATTAAATACTTATGTTTCTTTATCTAATGTAAACATTTTTTTACAATTGTCCAAGTGATTCTAACTTAAATCAAGTTAATTCAAAGGTTAAAATCTAGGATCCTGTACCCTTTGTGCCAAACACATCGCCAAGTTGCCAATTCGGTAAGTAAGCATAGAAATGAATGGGCCAGGTAGTTTGCGCGGTAAAATGATATTACGCCAAAATCCTTTACTGTGTTGCCAAATCGCCAAGTAAACAGACAAAAAGGTTGTCAAGTTCGGTGTCATTGTAAAGTGCTATTTCGCCAAAATTTATAGCCAAACAGTGCTTTTACGCCAACATTAGCAGCCAAATAGCTATTACCTCAAAGTTTATTCCTGAGAAGGCTTTGAAGCCAAAGTTTATCGCTTTAACGCCAAATATTATCACTATCCTTTATCGCCAACATTTATCGCTTTATAGCCATTTTTCACTAAGCAAATTTTGTTATATAGCTTCTTTTAAGCCAAAAAATGCTTTATCGCCAATATTTATCGCTTTATAGCCAAATTTTTTCACTAAGTGAATCTTTTTTTTTTGAGGCGCTTTTACGCCAAAAGTTGATGCTTTATCGCCAAATTTTTATCACTAAAATTTTTTATATCTGGAATACTTTTGCGCCAAATGAAACCGCTTTTACGCCGAAATTTAGCGCTATTATGCCAAGAAAATTATATCTAAAATGCCTTTACGCCAATTTATATCGCTTTATCGCCAAATTCTTACCACTATTATGTCAACTTTTTAATGTTTTCTTTTTACGCCATATATTGCCGCTTTAACGCCAAAATATATCATTATTTTGTCAACATTTTATTCCTAAATTGCTTTCACACCAAATTAAATCACTTTATCGCCAAATTATTATGTGGAATTTTATTTTGCTTTGTCACAAAAAAGTATCGTTTAAGCAAACATAATAATCGCTGTTAATTGATACAATTTCGTTACGATAAAATTTCGCCGAAGTTATTCGCCACCACACTTTTCATGAACAAAAAATAAGTCATGTTCTTTACGAAGCCGAATTCGAATGATAAATTAATATTAACAAAAGACAAAAAAGAAGAAAAAACTAGAGAATAACTTACCTTTTATTGTGGTGGAAACGAACATTTTATTCCATCGGTGAAATCATAAATTATTCTGCGGATGTCACATTTGTGCTGCCGCCGCCACATGCACTCTGCCAGATAATTATCAAATGTTCCGGACACATTATTTTATTAATATTAATTTATTTTAATTATTAAAAATTTAAATTGTGACGTTAACTAACGTTCTAAAAAGCTAAAGCTTCAAATATTCCGAGCGAATTCTAATTACGGTTGTCAGAAAATCCTAACTAAAAGAACATCTTTAAAAAGGAAATTAATTATTTAAGAATAAAATATAAGTTATTAATAAATAAAAAAATCGTTTTCTTGTTTGTTTCTTACCCTCCTGGGTGGCAACTTCATAAATATTGTTTATGTTCTGAATCAGTGACCGTCGTACGTTGTAAGAATAAGTTCGGAATAATCAGTAATTTATTGGAATACTAATTTAAAAGAATATATATTTCTGTTCTTATTTACTGCAAATAAGTATTCTGCAAATAATAATATAATCACAATAACAATAAATAGTCATTTTATCGTTTGGAAAATGAAGCTACGAATTCCTCTAATTATAGTATTGCAACCCTAAAGAAATTGGCGGAAAATTGGCGAAATATTCAGGGTTGCAAGATTGGCGACTTTCTCAGGGGTACAGTATCCTAGATTTTAACCAATTCAAATTTCTTGAAGAAATCATGCTTGTTGTGGATTATATTGTTTAGTTTTATTTAAAAAAATATTTCTAAAATTAAATTTTCAGTTCTATTCTTTCTGTTTTAGAAACTCCATTTGATATTTGCATTTCAAACATTTTTTCATTTTAATAAATACATTTTGTTCTAATTTCTGCTATACTATTTCTGTAGATCTCTTTGGATCTGTAGAGAAACCCTTCATGTGCCAGCACTGCAAGAAGAGGTTTCGTTACAAGTGTAACATGCAAAGCCACATTCGCATCCACACTGGAGAGAAACTTTATAAGCGCGATATTTCAACCAACACAAGCTTATTCACTGGCGTCCGAAATTTTAAATGTGCGCTGTGGTTTCTAGATGAGCTTTATATAATATTATTCTTCATCCTAAGTATTTTTTTGCCCTTGTGTATAAAGTTATAAGGGAAATTTTATTCCTGGGGGAAGTTTAGGACTTGCTTCAGTGCCACCACAGCAATATAGTTTTCAACATATCAAGGTTTTTATAAATAGTTATCTCTGCATTGAGAAAAAAAAGTGCTGCATCAAAGGGAAAAAAATTGATTGCTTCAGCCCTGGGGTGAATTTCACTAAAGCATCGATTATCAATTGAGAATGTTAAGTTTTAAAGCAATATCTTCATTTTCAATTTTAAAGATAAGTTTATTTTTGAATAGACAAAGATGTTATTTATTTTTTCAGACCACTGTTTTTCTGTCATTTTTCCAAAATCTTTGCTGGTTTTGTTGTGTCTAATGTAATTGCGCTGTATATTGAATGTTTGTGGTATTATTATATCTATAAGTATGATAAAAATATTTTTGCCAGCCTTTATTCAAAACTTGTATGTATCAATACAAAAAAGAAGTATCGATACAAAAAAAATGTTATTTATTTTACGATGAATAAGGTTTTCAAAAAATTTATACTAAATTACTTTAATGTTTTATTCTTAATATACTTTACAATTGATTAAAATAATGTGCATTCTAGAATTGTATTAATTTAAATATTTTTAGTAAATAAAGTGCTTCATATAAAATTTTTTAGAATAGATAAAAAGACTTTTATTGTTTGTAATTGAAGTATTAAAAGTTCCATAAAAAGTCAATATTGCATTCATTTATAATTTTGATTATTGAAACATATTATATTAATTTAAATTGTTTAAACAATTTAATGTGTTAATCAGCATGTTAATTTAAATAATTCAAAATGGTAAATTAGTAAAATTAAGTCTCTCATGATTTATATTTAAGTTTTTAAAAAACTAGTTAAGTTATTAATATGTATTTAATCTTCATGCATATTTTGTATTTTTTTATTTGTTAATTGTATGCAGTTGATAAATAATAACATATTTAAAATTAATATATTAAATTAATTGTTACTAAAACGTGAATTTAGGTTGTTTTTAAGATGAGTTATTTGTAATTATGAAATAAACACTACATCAATTTAAAAAAATGTATTTTGTCATCCATTAAGTTGATATTGAATACTTCACATTATCTCTGAATTTCATTACTGCTCTTATTCTTTGTTTTTACCTAATTATTTGTGTATTACCTATTATTGTTATTTCTTTTTATTTATCCTTATTTTTCTTTTGTAGCATTTGATGATAATTTGTATCAAGATAATACAATCACCCGTATCAGCACTCCTATGCGTTTAAGATATGTGTGCAACATGTGTGATTACAGCACGGGTAAAAAAAGGTCGCATGCGTTACCACCAAGTGACACATACAGGAGAACGTCCCTTCATGTGTTCGTGTGGGAAAACATTCACACAAACAAACAGTTTGCACTTGCACATTAGAACTACTCATATATATAAAAACATCAATAACACTCAAAATTGTTAGATTACTTTAAATGTGTATAGTTTGACCACTAATTGTGTGGGAAAGTGACAAGCAACCAAGTCAGATTCAAAAAGACTGCCGTCACAGGAGAGGAAATGTCATTTATGAGGGATTTTAATTGCAATAAAAAGAAATTTAATTTTTAATAATTTGAATTTTAGATGACATGACATTAACTAAATGAAAAAATTCTCTTTCAAAGGAGCTTTGCGGTGCATTACGTCTGATTAGCACTAACAAGTAATCATTTCTGCCATTAAGAGAGATGTTAACAGTTCCATGCAATCTTGGCCGCACTGTAAGTTATCTTTTTAATCATATTTGCTGTAGTATGGTTGGAAGTGAAAAGTGAGAATTGTTTTCATGTATGAGTGCTTAATAAGAATTGGCATTATACTTGTGCCATACTTAAGGAAAAGAAGGAAAATATTCTTATAGCTCGTTTGACTAGCAAAACTGTGCCTAAGACTCTTATCATTATGTCATTTTTAAATCATTCTAGTTTAGAAGTGATAAGCAACTCAGAATTTTTCTCTAATTTTAATTTTATGTGAACCCTCCAATCAATATAATATGGCATCTTACTTCTGTTTCACTTCTTAGTCTTCTAAAATACACAATTTTACATTTAAAAAAAATCCTAATGTTTTAAATTATAAAACATAGAATCTTCTTGAGATTATTATTCCTTTAATCTTATTGGTCTATTTGTATTTTTTTACCCATTACTAAACGATTGTATCTTATTTTTTTTTCTTGGATTACTTGTATTATGTATCATGTATTTGTATTGTATAATTGTTTTATCAATCTTCGCATTGTTACTGTTAAAATTTAATAATTAAAATAGTTTTTTCTTAAAGGAAAAAAAAAGTTTTAGTATTTTTTTTTTATTGAAGGTTTGTGTTTACTCATTATTATTTAAATAAAAATATTTAATTTCATTTTATATAGTGTTCACTTGTTAATTTTTATGTATAATCAAATGAGGAAATATTTGAATCATCTAAAAAGCATCTTCATACTGTATTTATTATTATTGTTGCGAGATTTAAACTACTAATATTATGATGATTAGTATTTTTTTTTCTTTTTCTTTTTTTGAAATGCCTAAACTCTTTTTTATGAAATTCTTTTATCTCTAATCTGGATTAGCTTATCAGAATTTCAAAACCATTCCAAGTTGAAAGGAAAATTGAACATTTTTCTTTGATTTAAAAGAAGGATTGAACTCTATCCAACAACCAGTCTTATGGTCATACGAGTGAACAACAATTTTATGATAAAAGCTAACAGACAATTGCTCTTTACTCTAGAGTATTAATACTTTTGATGGGTGACCACTTATTTGTTGAACATAGGTAGTCCTCGTATAATTTATGAACAGTCCACCAACCAATGTTGAGGGAGAGCAATGTCTTCCAGATGAAATTTTAAGGATAACTGCCTTGCATTTGCATGTTTTATTTAAGAAAATTCTTAATAGGCAACCAGACTATCGATGCAAGATGCTTTACATACAATTACTTTATGTCACAATCACCATTGATTTTGCTCATTTGTGAAAGCTGTGACTAAAATAATGCTGCCAGCGGATTCAAATGTCAATCCTTGTGCATGTTAGCAGCACATTGTTATTGGGTCATGATTTGTGCAGAGGGACTATTTATATATTTTGCCAATGATTCGAATCTAAATCTGACCTACTAGATTAGCTTACCTCATTTAAAATTTATGAATCTTGATAGACATATTAATTTATCAGCTACTAGTCATTAAAAAAAATTCTTGCTTTTTTTTCTTTTTGTTCTTTATTAAGCATGGACTATTAATTGTACCTGACTGATTTTTAAATCTAAAATGCTTAACCCATCTTAAAGCAAATAAGGAATTTATCAGACCAACTTACAAGAGAGCTGTAGTTTATCCTATATTTCTTTTCTATATAACTTTTTAATATTCAAACTTTTTATTAGTTATATTGTTATTTAAACATTCTCAAAAAAAAAAGCTACATTTTGATGTTTAAAATGTATTAATTATGCAATGCATGTCATTAAAATTTTAAATGTTAAATGTGACGTGAAAGCTTTCATGATTTAAGAATCAAAAAAATTTAATATTTTTGTTGCTGTTGTCATCGTTAATTGAGCTACATCTTGTATATTGTTTTATTTGCATTATATGTTTTCTTGTTGAAAGATGCCACTAAATACACGAATCATATCAAATTTGTATTTTTTATTTTATTAATTTTTTCTGTGTTTAGTGGCTGTTGGTATACTTTTTATCCAGATTTTATACATCGTAATAGTACAGAACTTCAATTTTAATGCAACAAACCCATTTATTAATGAATATTTACAAATGTTCTAATCATTACACAAATCACTCTGGAACATCAGCATGGCCTCTCAAACCTCTTCGATTCTCTTGACCTCATGATCTGCTCATGAATTCTCAACCTGAATTCGAATGCTGAACCCCCATATTTCATTCATAGCTATTGTTTTTGTCCTGTCTGCCCAACTCTTCTCTTTCTCATTTTTGGAGCACCTTGATTGTTTCTTTCTTGTGCAGCACATTCCTTTTGGTCTTGCAAATGCTGGAACCATACAATAGCATTATTTGTTAACATTTGAATTTAATAGGTTTATCGCATGTGATTTTTAAAATAAATTTAATGTATAGTCGCATATGGGGCCAATTTAAAATGAGGTGCTTGTATTGCTATGCAAACAAGAATATGATGTGTGTATAGCAGCTTTTAATAATTTACTAACAAATCCTTTTATTAGTAACAAACAATTAAACAAAGTTTTGCACAGCAATTTAGAAATTAGTGAACTGTGGACAATATAAATCCTTTAAAATTTTCTTTCAGATAAAGCTGACAAATATATTATAATTATGCAAGTTTAACATTATTTAATATTTTTTTTAGCAGTACATTTACCATAAATAACAAAAGAATTACTAAATAAAACATCTAATTCGATTTTGATTTTATGCTAAATAAATGCAACATAATGTTAGTATGGTTATGTTATGTTTATTGAATGGAATCTAACATCATAATTGCTTTTTGTGTTTCTGAATGTGTTTTCTGCATATTCTCACATAAGGAACATGTTTGAATTGAAAATTTTGAAAGTATTTTTAAATTTGTTTTTTAAACAAAGAAATTTTTCTTTCTAATTTAATATTTTTTCAAACATGGTAGTGTTAATAGTGATGCGATAAAGCTGCATTCACACCAAGGAGTTAAGCATTCACTAGTGACAAGCATCAGTTGTCGTATGCTGAGACTTGTGATTGGATGCTTCTTGCATTATTATGAATGCTGCTTAGTATAGCAGACTCAACAGCCACTTTAGAAGCCAGCATCCGGTTTTTCTCAGTGCGATAAATTCGAACTGCGTAGCAGGCAGAGATTTCTCTTGAAATAGAGGGGGAAGGGGCGGAAATCGGGAATAGATTTGTTTTATAATTTTATGCCTAAAGTTTGTGGATTAATAAACATAAACATCCACGCCTAAATTATGGGATGCAGATTATAGACAGTCTGTGGATGTTCTTTTTTTTTTTCCCCCATAAGTTTAAAAAAAATCACTTCTATAAAAACACTTTTTGCTGACAAAATTTTGTGCATGAGAGATAGACAATTTTCTCTACGTACAGAAACTGTTGTGGACATTAGGAAGATTTTTACAAAATGCGGCTGGCATTCTATATCAGTGTGTGCTTGGTGGGTGGGAAAGCCTTGTAATGAAGTTATAGATAATAATTGAAAACACTTTATAATAAGCCAAATTAATAATTAATGGTGATATTTTTCTAACTAATAGTATGAGGATTGCAAAAATACCTTATGCATTTAAGAACATTAATGAAAATAAATCTTCTTTCCAGTTTCCACTATCTTAATTTTGTGATAATTCCTTATATATATATAATTTTAACATCAAAAACACTCTGAAAAGGAGTTCTACACTTTAGTTTTCCGCTTGTTTATTTGGCGATTTTTTCCTCTTGAGGATTTCGCCAAGTCCCTTCTTAAACAAATAATTACCGTTGCCATATTTTTTTCGCTGTCCTTTGGCAATACCATTTGGTGCAGAAAAGAGACTTGGCCAAATCGGAACCCTAATGTAAAGTAAAACTGAAAAACCTTTTATTATTTTGTGTCTTTGGTATAAAACTGGTGTCTGCATAATAGTCGTCCAGGATATGAGATATTTTGATATATTATATGAGATATTTTATTATTTTTTTCAAAGTCAAGAATTATGCCTGATTATTATAAGCAGGAAATTAAGGTCATCGAGATAGATTACGTATCTTTTGGCCACCCCATTGTGAAAGACATGAAAACAAACAAACTTAATTTATTTTTGTTTTTGCAATCAATATAAAACAGTCATGTTTTTACCACTTTTTTCTTGAAAGAATTAGGGTTATCCCAACCTTAGTTATAAATCTTCATGATGACTGATTCCTTGGAACTGGAAGGACAAGAGTAACAGTTCCATTCTTTTTAACAGCATTGATAATGTTCCACCATTTGCGATAGTTGTGAGGTTTAACTATTATGAATTTTAGGAATATTACCTTAATTTCAAATCATTGCACATCTTGGCTAACTTATATAATAATGCTGCCATGTATTCCTCACATAGTGCAATTCATTCCGTGTGTTGTCTATTTTTGTTTTCTCATTGTGAATTAATGGAAAGGGGGCGGGGGATGTTATAGAAAATAAAATCTTAACTTACTAAAACAACTTTTCATCCTGTTGATTAGATTTTGAATAAAGTAATTGTGAATTGAAAAAAAATTTTGTAAAAATAATGTTAAAAAATTTACTCATGGTAATGGCACTTCAGTACTACTTTCCCTTCCCTCTCCCCTGGTTTTGGCACTTTTATTCATAAAATGCATTTCAGCTTCTTTAGCATTTTTAAAATATTTGTTCAGTAATTTTGAAGATAGATGCTATTTATGAAAATTGACATTATTTTATGCCCACACACACATAAAAAAAAAGCTTTTGTCTTTTCATACTTCTGTTTTGGCTACACATTATATAATGAGGAACATTTGTTTTTACTCTTTTTTTATATAGCAAATTTATTTTTTTATGCTGGGTGCTTGATTTGATATCTTTTTTCATTGATAAGCCATATTTACTGTTATCATTGTGCTCTTCAAAAAGTTCCAGCTAGGCTTTCATCCACACAAATGAAAAAGCATTTCGTAGCAGTTTTAAGTCTCTCCATACAGGTAATGCGCTTAATGAAAAGACTTATGCTAGTATCCCCAAGACTGTGTTATACATTCCTAAATGTATGTTAGTTTATCATTTTAAGTGTCATTAATTAGGCGATGACTCTGAAAAATTTTGTGTGGTAATTTTGATAATATTTTGTTTTGCAAACAAAATCAACTGAAAAAAAAATCCTTTGAATTGATGAAAATTGGAAAAAAAATACCAGTTCCTTTGTACAAATTTAAAAAACATGCATAATTTCTTATAAAGTAAGAATGATTTATGTACAAAAAAATGTGCAATCATGTAATGGTTCATCATTTAGTATGACAGCTTCAGTGGTGTTATTAAAATCAATAGTACAATTTAGTTGCTCTAATATCTCTTAAACAGGGTGAAATTTAAAAATAAATACTTGTAGTCATTACTTGTCTAATAGAAATGTTTTATTGAGTTGGCAAAAAAATAATTTTTTTTTATCTGTTTGGTGTTTAATTTCAGATACAAAAATTCAAATGTTGTTAAGTCAAGCATTGTTTGTATTCAATAAAATTTTAATTTAAAAAATAGCAGATTTCTTTTTCAGCTCTGCATCCATCCATATGTCCAGAAACCTTCTCAATAATTTTTACTCCTCATTGTAAAATGTAGCAATGCAAGATCTGCTCCTTTTCTACCATGTGAGTAGTAAAAATAAAGGAGCACCAAGTGAAGCACTCTAAGGAGCGGCCTTTTAACTGTTCCACCTGTGGCAAGAGATTCTCTTGCAAAAGCAGTTTAAAAGCAGTCATCAAGTTGCATTTCATAGCCAGAGCATTTAAAGCTTACCTAGAAAATTTCTGTTACAATGTGTTGTGTCAACTTTCTTAGACTTTAAATTAGTGGAAGAATTAATAGAAGATTAAGTTTTGATGTGTGTCTGTAATGTTATCTTAAAATAGAGCTTATGGTTAAATAAAAAGTGTATGTAATAAATGAAACTAAAATTTGTGGCAAAGCAAAATAATAAAAGGTATTTTGAAACTTACATCCATCAAAATTTTTTCAAACCCATTTAAATCGAAGAGCAAATTATACAATTTTAGACATTTTGACTAAATGTGTGAATAAGTATATAATACTGTAGTCAGAGGTGCAGACAAGGAATCTATGTAGGAAAAAAGGCTCTATCATGGATCATAGAGCTATATTTTAAAAGTAACCGATTGATTAAAAAAATAACATTGGCTTTCTAATATTTGCTGTTTTTCTCTTGTGTAATCACTACTAAATAATTGAACACTTTGAGCGCACTGACTTCTACAGAGAAGATTATTATTTTATATAAAAAATTAAATTCAACAAGTTGTATATTGTTCTAACATAAGACTAAAACTTTAGAATTTTTAATATAAGGATTCATTTTATTTACAAGTAAAAATAATATTTAACTCAAGAAGAGCCTTTTAATTTATGATAAGCGAAACAGATTCACAATTTTTACATCACAAATTATCAATCTTTTCCACGAAATAAGAGGGATTTCAGTATCGCAAATAATGGAGAATCACTTATTGATGTCGTAATGGCCCACAAATTACTTCAGCAATTTTAACAAAGTTTTAATACAAAATACAATTTAATTAGTCTTGCTACCTTTTCACCAGGGTGAACTTACCCCAAAATTAATAATTGCAAATATTGTGTTGTGTCAAAAGTTTTTAACATGATGCTATTTATTAACAGACTACTAGCTTATAAGGCAAGTTTTTCAAAAATATTTTATTATTTATAAAACAATCAGAGCTATAGTATTGACAGGAAAGTAATTTTGTACTTTTTTTTTCAATGTATTGGAGAATTTTGAAAACCAAAATTACTTTCTTACCAACCCCATATATTTTTTAAAATTTCGTTTTTTTTGTCTGTAAAATATAATGTTTGGCATATCAATTGAAATGTAACTTTTTGTTAAGTGAAGGACTGTTTGTATTCAATAAAGTACTAATTTAAATAAAAAGTAATGCATTATTTTTTTAATTTCAGCCGTGCATCCACCAATCCTTTCTCAACAACTCTTCTCGGTCACTGTCGGTATTTATGGTAAAATATATATCGTTGCAATACCGGGATACCGAATACCGGTATTTTGAGCCATTTGTACACTCTTGTAATACCGGTATTCACAAGTTTAAATACCGGTTTTTCGGTATTTACTAGAAATTTAGAATTCTTTTCAGTGAAATTCTTATTCGGAATTTTTATCTAAAAACTAGAAATTCTTATCTGTGAAAACAAGGTTGCAGTTGTGAAGAAAGTGTGTTATATTTCGATATTTTTTAAATTGGTGAGTTTGTTAGTCACATTGTATTTGCATACCATACTTTAGAGTTAAAAATATTTCAGATTTATTGTATATATACTCATAAATAATACCCCATAATAGTGAATAAGAATAACTTTAAAGAGCATAAAAATATCAGTTGATAATATTTCGGTTTGGTTTCATTATTTATATGATGAAAAGAATATGGTGGCACAATGTAAAAAATGTTCAAGAGTTATTAAAGTGAATGGAGGAAGTACAAGTGGACTCCATACACATTTAAAAACGAAACATGATACAAATTTGTTAAAGAGGAAGAATCTAATTGCGATGAAGATACAAACTTAAGCACCGTTTCTAAGCCCAAGCCATCAGGGATTTTAGATTATTTTGAAGAAAAAAAAGAAAATTTGGATGAAATTATAAGTAAAATGACAGCATTAGATTCAAAAATTTGTAATAGTATCACAGTCTGAATAGTGATATGTACACTTTTTTTGTGATTTAAATAAATAAGATGTTGCTTTATTTTTTTGTGATTCTTTATATACTCTTATAATTTATAAGTTACAAATTTTTTTGTGATATTTATATTCTCTAATAAAACTGGCAAATAAAACAAGAAAACACCTGTGTTTTCTTTCTTTTTCTAAAAGTTCTACTACCGGTATTAAAACCGGTATCCCGGTATTGAGATCTAAAAAATACCGGTATTGAACTTTTGGTCCGATATTGCAATCCCTAGTTGCAATATATGCTCTTACTATTCCCCCAGACTGGATCATTTGAAGCAACACCAAGCGAAGCACACTGGAGAGCGGCCTTTTGCCTGTTCCTTATGTCGCAAGAGATTTGCGTACAGAAGCAATTTAAAGCAATATATGTTTCTAGATCATCTTTCAAAAACCTGAGGGCTATCTTGAAAAGTTTTATTGCAATGTGTTATAGAAAATCAAATTTTTTTGTATGTATATGTGAGATGGTGTCTTAAACTGTGACTGAAATAAAAAAAAATGTGCACATAATTAATGAAACTTAAATTTGTTGTAAAAAAAAGGTGCATTGAAACTTCATATAAATTGAAGGACACGTTTATTTTCAAGAAGGCAGTTGTATAGTTTTACACACTTTGACCATATATGGAAGAAAAATACTGTATCTTGAATCAGAGCTACATTTCAGGAGCACCTGTTTAAATGTGAAAGAAAATTGAGATATTTTCAACATATGCTGGTTCTTTCTTACATCACTATAAATGTACGTTTTAGATAATTAACTTATTCCAATATCTACTGAGACTTTATTATATTACATTAAAAAAGTAAACTTTTAAGGTAAAACTTGAATAAACAGATAAAGGGGAACTGTATACGATTCACAATTATTTTGTAAAATATCTACTTTTATTTTGTGTTGGGAAAGTTATTACAAAGTGAATTTCTAAAATGAGTCAACAACTAATCATTAAAGAAAATAATACTTAAGTTTGAAATGTAAATATAATTATCTATTTTAAAAACATCATCGGTTCTTGTAAATCCATCAATTTTAAAATGATGCATTTAAATTCAAAAGCAAACTTCAGATATATTTCTCTCAATGCAAATCACATTTTTTTTTTTTTTTTTTTTTTTTTTTTTTGTGAGTGTTCTACAAGTGAAATCTGTTGATTGGTTGGCAATCAGACTAGGAATACCCTTTTTGTGTTTGTCTTCTTGAAACTTATATAAAGGGTAGGAGATCAATATTTATTTTTCACGACAGGAAAACATATTGTAAGGCTAACACAACTACAGCAAACCATATTGCCAAAATATAGGTCTGAATATCATCTTTAAATCACAGAAACAAGTATTGATTCCAAAACAGCTACAACCCTTTTTTACTATTTCAAAGATGGTTGAGAAAAACGTTATGAGCAGTCTAAACACTAAAATTATTAGATATTCATATTCCTAATCAGCCTAATATAGATAATGCTGGAAATTAATGTGGATTAATTGATATCCAGACTCATTAGAATACAATTCATTTCATGTGTGTTCAGTTCTTAATTTGTGAGAATTGGAAAAGATTCACAATTTTTGTATCTAATATTTCCTATAAGAAAGATTTCAGTAAGAATAATAATTTATTTGTGTTATAATGTTCCATCTATTATAGCAACAGTTTTAAATAAAATTTAATCTAATTAATCAAGCAACTTAATTGGTCTTGCTATTGTTTCACTAGGGTAAACTCATCTAAAAATTAGTAATTACAAATTTTCTGTCTTGTCATGATTGTTTTTTTAACATGGTATATATTAATAGACTAAAAGCATATAATGTAAGTTTAACAAAAATATTTTATTATTTATAATATCACTAGTACTATCATGTTGACAAGAAAGTAATTTTGTATATTTTTTTTCCCCATTGTATTAGAATGTCGAAAACCTAAATTAATTTTTTTTCAACATGATATCTTTTTCATTTGTTTAAAATAAAATTTGGTGCATGTAACTTAGTCTAGTCTTGGACTGCTTGTCTTTAATAAAATTTGAACTTAAACAAATAATATATTTTTTCCCTCTTTTCAGCCATTCAACCCTTTACAGTTATATTATTGGTCCTCATGGTAAAATGTATCAATGCAAGTTCTGTCCCTACTCTGCCGTGTGTGCAGCCTTTGTGAAGAATCATCAAGTGAAGCACACTAAGGAACAGCCTTTTGACTGTTCTGTGTGTTGTAAGAAATTCTCTCACAGAAGCAGTTTAAAATGCCATCTATCTGCGTCTCATAACTAGAGAGCGTATGATAAATAGAACTGAAGTCTATCTTGAGAACTTTTGTTGCTGTGTTGTGTAAACATACATGGGCATTAAATTAGTGGATTTGCCTCTGATAGAAGATCATTGTGTGTTACCTTAAAATGAGACTAAACAAAAATGTTTATGTAATAAATGACAAAATTTGTAATAAAATAGAATAAAAATAATGTGTTATAAAACTTATATTCATCTAAACAGATCTAATTTATTTGCAAGGAGAAAAATGTATTATTTACACATTTTGACCGAGTGTTTGGAAATGCTGTTATCAAAAGTGTTATTAAAGAATACAAAGTTGACCATATATGTAAGAAAAATGCTCTATTATGGATTACTAGCTACATTTCAGAAGCAACAATTTGATTTAAAGGAAATTTGGTGCGGGTTTTTTATATGCACTATTTCTCTTTTGTATAATCATTGCTAAATAATTCTTCTGTTTGGGTAATGAACTGACAATAAACTATGGGGCAGATTGTTATGCGAAAAGTAAAATTTGACAATTTGTTATATTCCATCATAATAAATGATACTAGTTAGATGTGAACTTAAACCTTTAGAATGTTTAGATTTGTGAACAAAGTTAACTGAAGAAATTCCTTTTAATTGATGAAAATTTGGAAAGATTGACATTTTTTTGTATACATTTTTAAAAAATCATGTATAATTATTGTTAATCATGCTCTGTATAACCTATGGAATAAGAATGATTTGAGTGTGAAATTAATGTACATCATTTTAATGGATTTCAATTTCCATAAGCATATAAGACAAGCTTTTGATACACAATTTATTATTTATGAAATTCCCAGAACTACTGTATTGATAAAGTAATTTTATGTGCGTGTGTGTGAATACACCTCCTGAACAAAAAAAAATATTGAAATATCCATTATATATACACATGAAACTGAAAAGTAGTTTAAAAAGACATCATATGACAGTTATACAAAACTATGTATACATTTACATAGTTTATACCATATGATTTGTATATACAAATGATTTGTTTAATAAAATTTTGTATAATAGTTTTTCAATGTATATAAATGGTGAAAAACAAAACTACATTCTTTTTTTTTTTAATTTCGATTTGAGATTAAAATTTAATTTTCTGCATGACAAGTGGAATGTAACTATGAAATTTAGTCGAGGATTGTGTGCATTTAATACAAATATTGCCTTATAAAAAAATATGTTTTTGTGCTATTCAGCTGCACATCTGTCCATCCCCTTTATGCAACCCTACTCAATTGCCATTACTCCTAATGGTAAACCATTGCAAGATCTGCTCCTACTCTTTCACAAGACCAAACCATGTGATGCGGAACCAAGTGAAGCACACTGGAGAGCAGCCTGTTGACTGTTCCTTGTGTGGCACGAGATTCGCTTACAGAAGCAATTTAAAGCAACGTATGTTTTTAGTTCATCTTTCAAAATTTTCTTGAAAAGTTTTATTGCAATATGTTATGTTATCCCACATAAACATTAAATTGGTAGATTTGCTTTTGGTAAAAGATTATATTTCTTTATGTGTATTGAAAAACAGGGCTCCCATCTTTCACCATAATTGATTGACACACAATAATTTGCCTCTTCTCAAATGTAAATATAAAAGAAAAAAAATTATATTGTTGTTATATTTAGATATAGAAAAATCTTATATGCTTCAGAATTCATAGATCTTCATGCATATGTATATTTTACAACTTTTTATCTCTGAAACTACTTAACTCTTCAGATCTTAAATTAATGTGTGTGACATTTGATATCTTGACGCAAAACTTTGTTTTTACTGCTTAAAATATGATTACCTGGCACAAATTTGAACTTTCATTTTTAAACAGTAAAATCTGCCTATTATTAATGCAAATTCATCATAATATTTGTGTTGTAAAATTTTCAATGATTTTTTTAACACTGTATTTAGTATTTGTATCAAGTGGCGATTATCATATTTAAAGTATTGATCAAGTACTATTAAAAATTTAACACTGTACTTTTAGAATATTCATTATATTTTTACAATTTAAGAATTTGAGGGCTTTACTATACATTGTTCTCAGGAAAATTTCGGAATAATTCTTAAATAGTAATATTTTTTTACATTTCGTCTTTTTAATGTATTAATTAAATATTATGTGAAATTATATTTTACTTATAAAATACTTCATTTTTGTTCATTATATATCTGTGACTTCAATATGCTTTGAAAGTAATTGAAAAGGCCCAAAATGCTCGATTTTATCTTTAATCTTGCAAGTGTGAAACTATGGTGGGTTATTTTATGATTGTTTTGAAATCTATAACTCATCCCTACCCATTTTTATTATATATATTTTTTTTTGTCTTTCTTTTTTGCTTTACATATGTATATTTTGGGTACATATACAAGTAGCACTATAGATTACTTGCATTAGCAATGATTATCAATTAGTGAAATATGTTTTAATTTCCTGTATATTTCCCTTAATTAAAAGAAATGACAAGGAAACTTTATTTATAAAAATCTATATTGCTGGAAAAGGCTAACTGTCCAGTCTCAAAGAGCATGAATTATCAACAATGAAAAATAAAAAAAAAATTTAAGAATTGGTAATTGTATTATAAAAACAAATAAAAACTTGAGTTATTTCAAAACCCTTGAGCATTTCATCAAAGTCAAGAAGAAGAAGAAAATTAATGTTATTGTAAAATATTGCATTATAGAATTGATATTTAATATTGTTATTTATGTGTAATAGCTTTATCAGTCATTTAATTTGAAATCATTTACCATTGGAATAGCAGATTCATAAATTAGAAGGCACCATGAAGATACTTCTGACGCTACACTGACTTAGCTCTTCCGCAATTCTGAATGGAGGGATAATTGGGTAAAATTGTGGTTCCATTGGTTTCTTAACCATGAAACCAACTGAAATACTTTCCGTCTGATTTGTCTTATGAAAATCAGTATCAATCAAAATCTTTTTTGAGCTTATTTATCTTAACAAAAATGAACTGATTTATCTTGTGAATTTTTCTGTTGTCTGGTTTTGAATTGAATTTTTCCTCAGTTCAGAAATCCAACTCTCCATCCACCAACTATTAAATCCCTAATGATTGATAGTTTGATATTTACTGTCCTACTCACATCGTATGCCTTCGGGCTAGGTCATTATTCAAATCGAATTTACTGTCGTACTTGTTATTAAATGGAAATGGAAACATCCGGTTTAAAGGCAGAAATGGGTGAATCGATTACTTGACAGGGGTTCTCGTCAGAGATACTCAGCAGTTTTGTTACAAATATAATTCACACATTCATGAAGAATGTATAATAAAGCAAAGCCCAAATATTGGAGCACAACTGCATGAAATTATTGCGTAAGAAAACCCTTTTGAACGTATCTTGCTCCTCTTTTACGCCGCTATGTTTCAGCTCATCTGACTTAGCAGCTTTCCATGCAAAAACTGATCACACAATAAATATTTTTATCATTTAATTTAAAATAGAAAAAGAAATTAAACGAGTTCTCGAAAAGTTTTAATACTTGATGTCTTTTACATTTTAACCCCACGATGTTCAATTCTAAGGGTAACTATTGAAGACTTGTTGTATGCATCATTTATAAAAGCAAGCCACATGGAGAAATTTTTTTCCTTCTGGGATTTCAAAATGATACAATTTTTAAAAGTAGAGTAATTTTGGGGAATATCTTTTTAGATTCTTTCTCGAATCCAGTAATTATGCAGTTGTTACTGTTGGAGTGATGCAAAATGTGGAGCATGCCGTTTTTAAATGAAACAAAAGATTCTAAAAGGAAATCTTCGAATTCTAATGAGACATTAGCTTGTTACGCTTATGTCGAAATTCTCCTTTTTAGCTTTTATTGAATGTGGGAATTTCTGTCGGTAGGATTCATGTATACCTCTATACTTTCTTTGTCCAGTACTTTACTTTTTACTTCTATACTTTCTTTGTACAACCTTTCTTCAGATCTCTGCTCTAAAAAAATGTATGTTGGCTTTATATGGGACTTCTTTTTTATTACCCATTAAGTATATAAGTGTTTTTCGTGTCTTAGGTCACTTTCTGAAATCTGTGTTTTATTTTCAACTGTAAATCTAGTATACCTTTGAACCATATTATTATAAGTAAGTATCTTTTTATAAGCAGCAGCAATACATTCTTCATCATAGTGGTCCTTACGTTTTGATTTACTAACTTTTCCCCAAAATTGGTATATTTGAGAGGAAGATTTTATTCTTGGAAGTGTTAAGGAAAGTGATTGTTGGAGAAGACGGTAAAATGCCAAAATTTATAAATGCAATAAAGACCCAGATATTATAAAATTTATTAAGATCAATATATTAAACTGGGCTGCTCATATATTTAGAATGAATGATTTAAACCCTGTAAAAAGGCTCGTTTTGACAAAGCCGTAAGAACAATGAGGAAGAGAACGGCCCTTAGGAGGCAATGGATAGATGCAGTTAAAAAAGATTTTGCTGTACTGGAGGTTGAGAATTGGAGGACTCTTGTCACCCAAAGGAATGCATGGAAATCTCTTCAAAGGAAAGCATTGGCCCACTCTGGGCTGTCGTGCTATTGATGATGATGTTCTTTTTTTTTCATGAGCTTTTGATATATATTTATATTTTTCTTCTTTGAAAAAGTAACCAATATTCAATTTTGCACAAAAAAGAAATTGAAGTTTTTAAACAGGTTATTAATAAGATATTAAAAGGAAAATGAGAGTTGTTGTAGTATTATATATGTTTGTAAATTACATAAAATGTTAAAATAAAAATTGAAGAAAATAATTCAGTAATTATTAAATAATTTTATGGATTAAACGTATATCGGGCCAACTGATTATTTTTTCAATTTTTTTATTTATTCTTTTTATTATTATTATTATTGTATATAATTATATTTTAAAAAAAAATTCTCATTTCGTCTTGTCTCCCGTGTGTTATGTCTTCAGGTATTGTGTTACTGAGTGAAAAAAATTTGTGATTACTACAGTACTCTTGTAAGCCTCTTTCAGACAAGAGTTCTCGGAAACTAATTATAAACCAGTTTGTCTCATTGTGAACGAAATCCCCGGAGTGAGTCAGCTGTCTCGCTCTGCTCCAACCTTTAACTCATATCAAAGGAATTTCACGCTGACTCCATTTTCGACCAGCTGTCACTCACTCGATAACGTAGCTTGTTTCTCATGATCAAGAAAGATCACTAAAACATTGATGATGATAAACAGTAATAAGTGATCAAGGTGTTGCCCAATAATGAAATATTTACAAGTTAAGATTTAAAAGACTGTTGAAAAGATAAAAAATAAAAATAAAAAGGAAAAAAGATAAAAATCCAGTTACAGAAAAAATATATACAAAAATACAAATAGGAATATACTACGGAGTAGAGTAATTGCTGCTAGAAATGATGACTAAAGGGACAGGTCAGGTTCGAACCCGCTGCCTTTCGGCAACAAGGACTCTACTCTGAGCACTGAGCCAGTTCGCCTAGGTCAGGGGTCGGCAACCTGCGGCTCGCGAGCCACATGTGGCT
>BPLQ01000667.1:36502-53905 GCA_021605075.1 Caerostris darwini
AACGTTCTTCCGTTCACTGCATAACGTTCTTCTCTCCAAGAAGCGCTTTGTGCCCAAACATTTCCGGCCGAAATAGTTGAGGTCATGAATTTGGTAATCAAGATTGTTAACAGCATCTTGTCAAAAGCACTCTACCATCGTCAGTTTAAAGAATTCTTAAACGAAATGGAGACCCAGTATACCGACCCCCTTCTTCACAATAACGCGCGATGGCTTTCCAAAGGTAAGGTATTGAAACGTTTTGCTTTGTGCTTGAATGAAATAAATACATTCCTAAATGAAAAACGCATTAATCACCCTGAATTGGAGAACGACAAATGGATGCAAAAATTTTACTTTATGGTGTATATCATAGCGAAATTAAAAGAGCTGAATCTAAAACTGCAAGGAAAGGGAAACCCAGCCTATGTCTTGGTAGAAGAATTGGTTTGTTTTGAAGAAAAATTAATTCTTTTTGCAGAAGATATTCAGAGCGGTAAATTACTTCATTTTCAAATTCTAAAGCAATATCGTGATAAAACTAGTGCAACTGTTGACACGAGGTACTTCAGCACAGTTATAAGAAAAATTAAAGATGAATTTGCTGACAGATTTGAGCAATTCAAAACCACTCTAGCATTCATAGTAAATCCTCTCAACACAAATAGTAACGAAATCCACATTGAGCCATTTGGAATTGATACTGGCTCTCTAGAAATGCAACTGATAAATTTAAAAAGTAAAGCTTTGTGGAGTGGAAAATGTACAGAGTTGAAAAGCGAGTTGGAAGAGTTGGAGGTCCAGAAATGAATGTACGTAACGTAACAAAAGTGGGCAACTTTAAAAGAAATGCCGCGAGTTGAGGCACTTATATTTGACGCATGGAATAGTCTTCCAGATTGATGCAGTGAGGTGAAGAAGTTGGCATTTGGAGTGCTGACTATCTTTGGATCGACATATTCGTGCGAGCAAGCGTTCTCTTGCATGAATTTAATTAAAAGTAAATTAAGAAGCCAACTAACAAATGAAAATTTAGAATCGTGTTTGAAACTTAAAGCAACAAGTTATGAGCCAAATTTATCCAAACTTTCTAAAACCATGCAAAGCCAATGCTCCCATTGAATTTGCTTGCTCAATTGTTTATTATTGGAGTACAAGTTAGTGTTGTAAGTAAATGTTTAATTGTTTTAATTTTTTACTTAAATAATAAGTAATTATCTAATAATAAATAGAAAGATATAATGAATAAATAGATATTTTTTCTTATGAATAAATAGATTAGTTTTTTTGTTTTTTTTATCAAAAAACTTTATTTATGCGAGTACTAACAGGTGGGCTAGTATTAAATCCATATGATTTTTAGTTAGCCCTAGCCTTCAAAAGACACGTGTATAAATTTGACAGCTGTTGCAATATTAGTATGTGAGTTATAGCATTTATAGTGAAGCAACTTTTGTTAGTTTGAAAAAATGGATAAAAAGGAATTTCATGTGTTAATAAAGCATTGCTTTTTGGCGAAAAAAAATACTATTGAAGCCAAGGCTTGGCTTGATAAACATTATTCGGACTTTGCACCAGAAAAATCAACCGTAGAGAAGTGGTTTGCTAAATTTAAACGAGGCGAAATGTGCACCGAGGACGAAGCACGCAGTGGACGCCCCAAAGAGGCTGTTACCGACGAAAACATCCAAAAAGTCCACAAAACAATTTTTGATAACCGTAAAGTGAAGTTGATTGAAATAGCTGAGACACTAAAGATATCAAAGGAACGTGTTGGACATATCGTGAACGATTATTTGGATATGCGAAAGCTCTGTTCAAAGTGGGTGCCGCGTGAGCTCACAATCGACCCAAAACAACCAATTGATGATTCTAAGCAGTGTTTGGAGCTGTTCAATCGTAATAAACCCGAATTTTTGCGTCGATATGTGACAATGGATGAAACATGGCTCCATCATTTCACATCGGAGTCCAATCGACAGTCAGCCGAGTGGATTGCATGGGATGAACACTAAAAATGCTATAACTCACATACTAATAGTGCAACAGCTATCAAATTTATACACGTGGTTTTTTGAAGGTTAGAGCCAACTAAAAATCATATGGAGTTAATACTAGTAGCGCCATCTACGTTTTAGTATGTACCGTTTAGTTATGTACCATCTATGTTACCTTTCAGCCCACCTGTTATTTATTGTTGGCAAGAAAAAAATTTTGTGGCTCTTTAAAAACTGAAATTTTTTAAATTGCCATTTTTGGCTCTTCCGACTCAAAAGGTTGCCGACTCCTGGCCTAGGTCAATTGCAAATTGTGCAGTGTCGCCCGAGGGCGTTTAGCGTTTTCCGGCAATGTGAAATCGTATCTAGGAAGATTACGAATTTCATCATTGGGAATAAAATCAAGATTTGCGTAAAAATGTGTCGCAAGTTTAAGCATAAAATTTTGAATAGCAAGGAGGGATAAGCTGTGACGAATGTCATCATTTCTAAAGTACCAAGGAGAGTTTGTTATCATACGAAGTAATTTATTTTCAATTCTATTAATAAAATTAATGTGGTACCTTGCAGCAGAACCCCAAACTGGGCTAGCATAAGTTATAACAGGACGCAAATAGTACATGTAAATGATTAATTTATTTTCTAAGGAAAGGGGTGAGTTTTTATTTATAAAAGGGTACAGCATGCGAATACAAATATTGACTTTCTTTTTTATGTGATTCATATGATTAATGTATGTTAGTTTATTGTCAAGATAAACTCCCAGATACTTTGCGTTGGTAGACCAGTTGATTAGTTGGTTAAAGAGATATATGTTAGGAGGGGTAATTCTTCTCCTCGTGAAAAGTACAGCCACAGTTTTATCAACATTTATTTTGATGCGCCATCTAGTGAGCCAAGCTTCAAGGTGTGTAAAATAAATCATGAAATTAGATTGAATGTTGGCAAGTGTTTTTGCTGAGGTGATGACCGCAGTATCATCTGCATAAATACCTAGAGAGATTTTACTGATCTGTGGAATGTCGTTGATGAATAGATTGAATAAGATTGGGCCAATTAAGGACCCCTGTGGAACTCCTGCGCTGATATTTCTGTCAGTAGAAATTGCATTGTTTACTTTGACAGAGAAAGTTCTGTTGCATAGATAAGAATTAATGAGTAGAATTAAATACGTAGGAAAATTATAGACAATGAGTTTATGTATTAATCCATCAATCCAGACTCTGTCAAAAGGTTTAGCTACATCTAGGAAGACAATCCCCGTTAAAATTTTATTACTGAGACCTTCAGAGATCATTTCCGTAATGCGAAGAAGTTGATGGGTGGTACTAAGTTGGGGGGTGAAACCAAACTATTGCGGGATCATTATAGCATTTTTATTAATGTGTTTTTTAATTTTATGAAGAATTACAAATTCAGTAAGTTTGCTGAGGGTGGACAGAAGAGAGATGGGTCGATAATTACTTGGGTTAGATGGATCCTTTCCTGGCTTAATGATGGGAAGTACGATTGCTTTTCTCCAGGAAAGGGGGAAGTAAGTTAGTTTAATAATTGCATTGATAGGATTAGCTATTCGAATAATAATATTATGCGGAAGATTTTTAAGCATTTTATTAGTTATGTTATCTGTGCCAGGTGCTTTATTAATTTTAAGATTATTGATATACTCATATAATAGAGAGGATTTTACATTAATAATTTTATTAGGATGACCTTTAGAATTTAAAAGGTTGATGGAATTATTAACCGTTTCATTAGTAGAAGAGTTAGAAAAATTATTTACTTGGAACTGATCCTGAAGGCTGTCCGCGAGCAAATTTGCTTTGTCTAGGTCATTTAAAACCGGAGTGGAATTTTCATCTTTAAGTTTTGTAACTTTAATTTTATGCCCCTTTAATTGCTTAATCGCGCGCCAGATGGAGCCATCAGCTGGATCTAGAGTCTGTAAGCGATTGGTCCAGTTGTTTTGTGTAAATTCTTGTATTGACTTGCGAAGCTTGGCTTGTGATCTATTGTATTGATTTTTTGAGTTAGTATCGCGATGTCTTTGCCAGATTTTTCTGTTTTTATTTCTATCTGCGAAGAGTTTTTTTAATATGAGCTTGAAAAAAGTTGATATTATTATTGTTAACAGGTTTAGAGGAGTTAGTATATGCATTATTAATGAGGTTTGTTATGCGATTAAGTTCCGCATCTATTAAGAGTGAAGAATCTAAATTTAGATTATCGTTAGAGGGGTTAGAAAGAATACTATTTAATTTTGACCAGTTAGTAGATACATTATGGGTTAGTTCAAGTGTTTCATAAGTTAGGGAGAAGTCTAACATAACCGGATTATGATCAGAAGAAAGTTCAATTAAAGTTTCTATTGAGAATGGAACATGGAAGTTGTTAAGAAGAGTTAAATCGATGGTAGAAGAGAAAAGGTTGGTGACCCTAGTGGGAGTGGGCGGTGCAAAGATTTCCAGGCCAGTCTGATTGCCAATTTGCAGTGCCAGTGCTATCATCACGCCTACATCTCCATGAGGAGTGATGTGCATTGAAGTCCCCACATAGGATCGAAGAATTACTAATCTGCAAGATTGTAGAGAGATCATTAAGAAGATTAGTACGATTAATAGTACAGGGGACGTAAATAGATGCAATGTTAACATTATTAAAGTGTTGGGTGTTTATGCTAAGAACAGTTGTTTGAATATCAGTTAAGGTGTGCGGAGTAACATTAGAGTGAGAAATATGATTTTTAATGAAAATAGCTGTACCTCCACGAGGTCTGGGTGTTTGAGCGCCATCGTTTCTATAGAGTAAGTAGTTAGGAATGTAAGGATTACGATTAGGTGAGAGGTGAGTTTCCTGGATTAGAATTAAATCTGGGTTATGGGTGTTAGTAAAGTGAATTAATTCATGCATTTTTGACATTATACCATTTGCGTTCCAATAACATATTTTTAGCCGTGCAACCAGCACAACCATTAATTAACATTATGAGGTTTAACTACACTAAGCACAGAGGCTAGCTTATCTATCGGAGAATAGAGCATTGTACATGTTGTCTATACCTCCCATAGAGTTAAAGATATTGATTAGCTCATTTAAAACAAAAATTGCCTTAGTGGCAGAATCAGGATTAAAATTTTTTAAGTTTGAAGTATCAGTTTGATGATTTTGCTGGTTCTCCGTAGCAGAGACCAATGATGGAGCGGGTGGAGTTCCTTGCACCATACTGGCAAAGGAGACTCCCTGGGTGATTTTTTTTTGTTACGAATTCCCTCCTCGCGTTTCCCGCAGCCTGAATTTGTTGGCTCCTCGGTTTCGGGAACTTGGGGCATCCCCTCCACGCAGCCAAGTGACCTATTTCGTTGCAGTTAATGCATCTGGGTTTTTCCAGACGTTCAGTGATGGGGCATTCCTTGATATAGTGCTCCCCACCGCACTTCAGGCACCGTTTCTTGTATCCACAGTTAGTGGAGGAGTGGTGGAAATAATTACAGGAGAAACATTGAGTTGCTCCTGGTTTCCTATTAAATTTTTCCACTCTAACTGTAAAGTGGAGGAGTCTACCTCAAAGAGGTTTTTGTTGTCGTCGCTTCGGAGGTAGGTAAGTTGCCCATACGGGGATGGGCGCTTTATTTTTTAGGTTTGCGAGTTGCCTCACCTTATCTATTTGAAAACCTGCCTCCTCCAGGGCTTCTTGAATTTCGGCTTCCGTGTAATCTGTCGGTAGCCCTTTTAGAACGGCTTTTATAGGCCGGAGACTTTGGCGTGATTACGAAATATTCGAGCTTATTCATGGCCAGATATTTTGTGATGTCTCGATGCTGATCGGAGTCGGCAGGAAAAATTTTAATGTGCTCCCCCGCGAGCTTGATTCTTTTTTTATTTTCAAAGTTGTTGCTGATGTCCGCAACTACAGTTATTAACTTTCCGCAATTTCGCACCATGATAGGCGGTAATTTGGGTTCAGGGGTGGGGGGAAGTTTGCTCTTCTCCATCATCAGTCTCATCCATTGTGAGCTGATCGAAACCGTTACGGTTTTCAAGAATGTCTTGTATTACCTGAATCTATTTTAACTTTAGCTGTTTGCCGCTTAGAAGGCTTAATGAATTCATCAAGTTGCGCAGTGCGCTTAGTTTTCTTATTAAGAGTTCACCAGACGAGAGAAAGTAGACCTTAGAGAGTAAAAGTATTCCCAAAAGAGCCTCCAATCAAATTGCAGTATTTCAGTGACATGTAAATAAAATAAGTGTACTATATTTGGCGATATTCGCGTTTTGAGCTAAATATGATATTGCATTTGCTGGACGTTTTCGCGACTTGAGATACTGTTCGTCGGTCATTTGCATTTTTTTATTAGCTACAGTTCACCGTGTTTTACAATGAGTTCAATTGAACAATAAATAGTTGAGGACTACCAGATCAATGTAAGTAATATCTTCATAATCATTGTTGTTATTAATATAAACAATTAATAATTATAATTATTGTCGTTATATTTAAATATTTTTATGATAATGCTTGAGCAGAATATTTATTGTTGATTATTCAATATTTTTTAATATAAATATTTTATTCAGGAATTTAAGTCACATTTTGAACAAAATATAAAAGCACAGCATTTTTGATGTCACCGTTTTTTTATTAATTACGGAAATATTTCTTACAATGCTGAAAGTCTTCCTAGAATTATGAGATGCTACTTTTAGAAATTTTATTACGTAACAGTAGCAAATATTTCTACTTTTCTGTATATGTAATAAAATTATTTTTAAAACGTAATATAATTTGTTAACATTTTTATTACTCTTAGGATAATCTAGTTGCCCTAGTTGAAGTGTCTAATGAGAAGAATAAAAATCATAATTGTGACGTATGTTAATTATTTTGACGGGAATTTCATGATGAAAAAAGGCATACTGATTAAAATGTAAAACTATTTTCTGTTATTAAAATAACATTATTTTTTTTTTTTTTTTTTGCTTATATATTTTTATAGACTCATTCTTTTAAAAATTGCATTTAACACTGTTAATTCCTTTTTCCTTCCTTTTCTATCATGTATGAAAACTGATTCTTTTAATAATTATGAGTTTTAACTTGTATTTTGCAATTTCTATTGATTGTGTTATCATAATTGAATTTGTATACAAATAATGTCAATGTTTTAACATTTTAATTTTTTTCAAAGAAATATTTCTTATATAATGAATTGTAGAATAGTTGAAGTATCAAAATAAGTATTCATTATGGCAAAGGATACTATTTATATGTCCTTGTTCATTTTGTTTACTTTTTCTGATTATATCACCTCCACATTTATCGTCTATGGAATAAGTATTAATGTAATGAAAATGATTGTTTAAAATGATGTTAATTTTAATTAATTATGGTGAGTGCGTCTGAAACAATAATATCTAAATATGTATCTGTTCCCCACTATATATATTATTAAAATTAATATTATTATACAGATTTTAAATTATCTAAATAAGATATATTATTTAATGTATATCATATTATTATATAAGGTACGTTTGAGTTCACAATTCTCTTAACTCTTACACGTGCTTGGTACAAGGGAACGAATAAGTTTAAATGAGAGAGAAAGGGTATAACGGAAGCTCGACATTTTTAATTCCAAATATATAAGAAGAATTAAAAAAATATAAGAAATTAGTTAGTTTTATAATAAAAGCTAAAATAATATTAAAATACATAGTAAGGTACTAAAAAATATTTCATTCTGTTAATATTTTAAAATACTCAAAATTGTTCCATTTTTTTATAAAACAATATTATCAAATACATTAAAATGCAAGCATATTACTATATATAATTAATGAGACTTGAAAATACTCTGTAAAGCATCTTAGAAACACCGTCAAACAAAACCATGATAACGTGCTTAAAATTGAAACATTTTATGATAAGTGTTTCATATTTAGAGTCCTCAAAAACTTGAAAAGATAGAAAGAAATAGTGCATGATTGTTCATAACCTGCATCTACGAAAAAATGGCATTGCATTTGTAGATCAAAGAAGAACACAGATTATTTATACACATTAATAGGAGCGAAACAAGTTGTCCAGGAAATCAATGAATTAAAAGAAATACTTATTAAAAATAAAATAATTGTGTCATCCTAAATATGTAGAGATATCATGGGTTGCATCTTTAGATAAATTTATTGAAAGTCAACTTACAAATGAAAGAAAAAATGCAAAACAAGTAACGCGTTCTTTACTGAATTTTAGTTTTATAATGCAAGTCATTCATCTTTATCATTGGATGTATATAGGCATAATATGAAGTTTTTATTCTAAAAGTTTTATGATGAAGTTTTAATTAATCATTATAATAGCAAAATGTTGTATTAATGGCAAATAAAGAAAATTCTTCCCTTTCAAATTTCCAATGCCATACATACACTTTATTATATATCCAAATATTTTTTTTGTTTATTTTATTCAAAATGTTATAGTTCAAATTCAGTAAAAGATCACTTGATTATATTTTTAAAGGATTACAATTTTTGATATTTAATAAAAAAAATTTCCTTAATTTTATTATTAACCATTTTACTGAGAATGCTTTTGTTTTATAAACTGTAAACTATTTGTTAATATAAAAGGCAATAGATGGCGCCACCAACAAGGAATGTAACTAATTGTGGCCCTGTTACGGGGACACGGACTTCTGGGAGGAGGAATTGTGCACCCTACGCTTAGGGAAAAATAGGGATTTTTTTAGGCAAGAATGGTGTGCACCGTTCCTCCTTGAGAAGGCACTCGATTCCACCCAGCCCATTCCTAAAAAGTGGTTACTCTGAAGATTTAGGAGGAACTCGCTCTGCACACTATTCCTGCTACCCTGTTTTTTGAGGAGAAAATATCTCGAAAAGATGAATACTCACAGAAATATCTTAGATGTAGATTTCACAGAAAGTTTCTGTTAGTAAAATAAGGCAGATTTTATGTTATAAATACATTGAAATTTTATATTCCTACGTAATTTATGCCTCCAAAATGAATTTATATATGCTGAATGATACAAGATTTTACAGTTAAAAAAAATTAATTAAAATGCATTGACTTACAATTATAAATTAATTCCTAAGTAACATCTATGATTCTTTTACTTTAATCATAAGTTTTGTAAGTTTATAGTTGATATTTAAAAAGAATTGCAAGCTTTTAAAATTCCATATTTTTACATGGGGATGCAGTTTACCGAACAATATATTTATGCATCATTTACAATCTTTTTTAAATCATTATACTTTTTCATCCTATTTTTTATTTATATTTCCTTCATATATATTAAACTGATATCAAATTATGAGTATCATTAATTTTTAATATGATAATTATTAAATAATAATATACAATATAATTTATATAATATAAATAATTTAATTTATTTATTAGAATTTATTAACTATCTTGATAACTAACTGTATGTGTAATGATTTAAAAAAATATTGCATTACCTCACATGCTGTTGAAATGTTCATAATTTTTATACTGGGATTCAATTTCTTGTACTCATTCATTTTATATTCTATACAAATTCTCATGTAACAATATTCAAGAAATTTTATAAAGAAATGTATGAAATATAATTTATTTAAAAATTTATTCAGAAATAGATGCTAGTACACAAAATTTATATTTCAGTGATTTTTTTCCATGACTGTTTATTATATTTACAAATACTGAGAACTGTATTTTGTTATTATAACAAATATATTTCCATGTCAAAATTTTTATTTTTCAATACTAAAAAATTGCTGAGGAAGAAAAAAACATATTGGTTAATGAGTCAAATGAAAAGAAATATTTACTGTTGAACAACTTTCATGCACAGGGCCGGATTTTCCTATAAGCTAACTAGGCCTCAAGATCAAGAGGTGCTTACATTCAAATTGTTTGCAAAATTAGAATTACACTATTCTAAAAACAGTAAACACTGAATCAAAAATAAGGAGAAATTCTTCTAATTTACTATTTTTTTTTAAATGTATATTTAGATCGAATCATTTCTTAAATAAAATAACTATTAACATAAAATTTAATATGATATACAATTTGATATTTTCTTTTTTGTGATCTGGATTTTGTTTGAATAAAGCTCCATTTTTGGTTTAGTTTAAAACTTAAAATTCATACTTAAACTTTAAATGCAAATTATTATGAAATAAATTTGCTTTAATCTTCAATGTATTGAATATATTTAATTTAATAGAAAATATGATAATTTTTATTGCATATTTTATTTTCGTAGTCAAAGAATTTTATTATTTGAATTTTGTTTCTTTGTAAATGTTGTGTGTAATGTTTGATTAGTTATTGTTACAAGTACTATATATGGGGCTGAGAATAAATGTCCATAAGTGTTCTCGACTTTTTTATTTATTATTTGCGCCACATTTTTTAAAAAGATTAGTATCAATCACAACATGCTTCATTTAACATATTGCTATATATCACAGTAATGGTAATGAAATACATCATTACTGTGATATATATCTCGTATGTAATTTACAAACTTAAAAATGGGAAGTGAAAGGACCTTTTTTCATCTAAATCCAGCCCTGTTCATGCATAGTAAAAAGTGTACTTAATATTTTAGATTTCTTATACTATTGAAGATCAACAAGAGAATTTATTTATTTTCCACTTATTTGAAAAATTGATGAAGATTTATTTTCCTTACTGGCCATAAATTGATATTCATGTTTAGATTTTGTATTGCAAATTCGATAATTTCAGAAGAAATTTCCAGAAAAATTATATTTCTTAAAAGACAAGGTCATGAACATATAGCTTTTTAAATGTTTTCGTTTCAAAAAGTAAAAACAAAATATAGTCCAATATTTTATTAAAAATATCACTAACAGCACAGTAATGATAGTAGATTATTGCTATTTACAACAATAAATATGCATAATTCTTCATGAAAACTATTACTAGATTTGACGCGTTTGAGCCCAAAACATCTTTTAAAATGAAATTTTGAAATTCCAACATCATGAGCAAGGTCTCTAATTGTAAATCGACGGTTTGCAAGCACCAAATCTTTAATCCTTTGGACGTGAACTTCGTTTGTTGATAGTCGACCAGATGACTCTTCGTCTACAACGCGTTCTCTGCCTTCTTTGAACTGTTTATACCCCTTCTAAACATTCCTTTCCGATATAGAAATGCCTTCTGCAACATTCTGTACGTTTCCGCAAACAAAATTGAATGCAAGTTCTTTGCTCAATGAATTCAGACATTTCAAAAGTTGCCGGAATCAGTTTTTGCAACTCACAAAACCAAGTGTAACTCCTCTAATGAATAGTTTGTCGTCAAATTTCATCCAGATGTCAAGGACAATGCCAACAACCTAAAAAAGAAAAAAAAAAGTACAATATGCCCGGGGAATTTAAATTGAAAATTGGTGTTTCTTTTTGGACACAGTGGTATATGTATGAGATAGTATCACAAGAAATGCTGACACTGACTTACTTACTGTTTCATTCAACTGTACTGTTTAGTTATGTAAGCGAAATGTTCTTATGCAATTGTTCATTCTTAAGCTGGTGGAAATGAGAAATTCTTTATTTTTGAAAACAATGCTATATCTCACAGTGCTGTTTGGTGAAAAATTGACTTTGTGTGCAGAGTATTGTGCTGTAGATTGTCCAGTAGAGTACTCAACATTACAGCAGAATGTCACACATGGTTCAAATTCCAAGTGAGCAAATTATGAATGTGAGCAAAGTGAACAAACTATGAAAGTAACCAAGTGAGCAGTCACTTTAGAGTTTCCAAACATGTTCTTATGACTGAGAATATTTGGAAACTCTAATGTAACTAACTTTTTGCTTAAGATGTGAAGTACTGTTTGATTAATGCTTTCGAAAATTTTATTCTATTTTAATACGCTTTTATTAGTTTCACCTGTATGTTTGTTTGTAACTGACTCTTTGGGCTCGATTTTGCCCTACTTTAAGCGATCAGATTTAATTTAAGCGTTTTAGACTTATCATGGACCGACGACAATAAAATATTTTTATACGTTTATTATCTCATCATGATTAGGATAGCCCGGATTAGTGATTAAAACACACAGCCTTTGAAAAGTCCTCTTAATCGGCGCTTAATTTTTCCCCTGGCGATCTGCTTTCCCTCATACACACTATATAAGCTGCAAAGAAACATTTACAGGCATCTTTCAGATATTCAAACCTACGTGGGACAGCGGCACAACGGATAACGCGCCTGATTAGGATATTCCTTGTTCGAATCCTGGTTGGCTCGACATATTCGCATTTAGCCTTTGTTTCTCACAATTAAATTATTGTAAGAACCAGTCCTCCGTACCAGGACCTCATTTAAATATTATAGTTTAAAAACACGCTTTTAGAGTTAATCAAACTAAAAAGTAAAAAATAAATTAATTGTTTAAAAAAAACACTTTTAGAGTTAATCAAAGTAAAAAATAAATTAATAGTTTAAAAAAACTAAAAAAACACACTTTTAGACTTAATCAAACTAAAAAGTAAAAAATAAATTAATAGTTTAAAAAAACTAAAAAAAACACGCTTTTAGAGTTAATCAAACTAAAAAATAATTGTTAACATAAGAATAAAATGTCTGACGAGAAAATGAATGTCACTGTTCTAAAAGCGTGGGGTGCTTTGTATGACATTTTTAAACTAACTCTGCATTTCGGAATGAAACTAGTGAAAAATTATAACGATTGATATCGAGCACCCCACGCTTTTAGAACAGTGACATTCATTTTCGCGTCAGTCATTTTATTCATATGTTAACAATTATTTTTTAGTTTGATTAACTCTAAAAGCGTGTTTTTCAGTTTTTTTAAACTATAAATTTATTTTTTACTTCGATTAACTCTAAAAGCGTGTTTTTATAGTTTTTTTAAACTATTAATTTTTTTATTTTCACTTACACATTCACTTTTCATTTACACTTTTACTACACTCTTTACTTAATTTTCACTCTTTTTTGGAAACCATCAAAAATTTTTACAAATTAAACTAAAGTAACTTTCTTCAATGCTAAAATTTCAATAAAATATTTTATTTTTACAAATTTTTTTTAACTACAGAATTGTTTTTTGTTAACTACAATTTTAATGCATTAGACAGCTACACAAATTTCTGGCAGTTTTATTAATCCAGATCGTTCAAGTTGATATTTTCCGGCAATTTTTGTTGAAATGCTTACATTGAAGCGCATTTCTTGAAGATACTTCTTTAACCAAAGAAGTTGTCCAAAACACTAGCGGCATCATTGAAAAGATCTGAAAAAAGCAAATCAAAAGTTTAATTTTATTTCTCAATAAATTTTTTTTTTTTTTTTTTTTTTTTTTTATATTTGTCGTAAATTTGTTTAAAATATGGAATTTGTTTTTGTGGCATAAAACCAAATTTCGATAACAGATTAAAGTCTACACCACATTTAAGAAATATTTAAAATCCAAACTCAAATCTCGCTACATTTTTAATGAAAATTTTTATTATAAATTTGTATTTTAATTACTTTTGCCACATAAAAATAGCTTTTTTAATAAAAATATTTATTACAAAAGCTATTTTAAATATTTAGTGATAGGTCCATTAAACTCTGGAATATCATTAAGTGATGATCTCTGATGTGCTGCTTGCTGAAAAAAAAACAGTAACAATAATGTAAATAAAGATGCTAAGTAAAATAAGGTTAGATAGTATTTTGGTTCCCCATGTTTTGCCAAACCAGCGATTATTTACAAAATGTGGTAAGAAGTTAATAAACATTTGAACTTATATGGCAATCTCTTCAGTCAATACATGCACTATATTTTATCATTGTCTTCATGGTCTGCAGGCAATAATAATAGCGAGCGAAGTGGAATTCTTCATTTTATTATTATTATTGAAAATTTAAAATTCATTGCAATTCAAAATTTATTTTTTAAAATTTAAAAAAATAATACTTTAAATTTGTTGAATACCTAGATATTTATGATTGAATGGTGTATGAACATGTGACAAAGCCAAACAAAAACTACAGTTCGACTACTTATTCATATAGTACAATTAACATGTGCATTCGAAAATTAAAAAATAAATAAATAATAATAAGTCTATTATATTTACACTTAAAAGTTTTTCTTAATATTTAAATTTTTCTTGATATTTTTAAACCAAAGCACCTATTTCTTTTAGAAAACAATTTATTTATTTATTATTATTCATTTTTTTTTTTTTAAGTTTGAAAAATAACAAATAATTAAATTTTTCAATCTCAAAAGTACCAAAATTTTTATAAATATAATTCATCGAAAAAAATATTACAAAGATAATAAATGCATTACAATTAAAAATGCATGATAATTGCATGTAGTGTTGTAATAAACCTTAGATTATTTTCAAACTCCTTATTAATTTCAAACGTATAGTATGCATACCTTAATTAAAAATCCTACAATACAAAAATTGAAATTTTCTTAAAAATACTACGTTAAAATACAAAATTTTGTTTAAACATGCTTATGTTGTTAACATGCTTTATAAGAGTTACAAATTAAATAAAAAAATATCCATTCCAAATATAAATAAATAAAATATAATATGCAAAACAAATTTCTAGAAAAAATTTAAAAAATATAAGCACTGATTGAATTGTGAGTATCTGGAATTTTGTAAAACAAGCAGCGAGGATTAAAAATGGCAGAGTTCACATCAATATGCTGATTGTTTATTACATATAATTAATAATTGATCTGTAATGCTAATAAAACTAATGTAATAAAGATATTACTTATAATTTTCAGTTTAATTTGTGTGCTGTTCTTTATTTTAACTATGTTCTATAAAGACAAATATCATTGACCTTTGAATTAATTTACTTTCAAAATGTTGACAATATTTGCCCCCAAAATGTATTAAAGTTAAAAAATGTTTTCACCATAAAACACTGACAAATTAATATAGCATTATTTTACTTACTGAAAGTCTAATTCCAGACCATTAACACGTACAATGTGAGAAACAATGACCTTCAGCTTCTAGAAAATGAAATATATATATATATATATTAATTTCAAAATAATTGTACACATATTATTTTTAAAGTTATGAAATAAATATAATCACAAAACATTCTTTTATTTTAACAAAGTTGTTAATAGAATTTGGCTTCTTGCTTTATAAATTTATTGGATTATTTATATTTAAAATCAAGATAGGTTAATTTCATTTTTAGTCTTTTATTTTATATAACAGAATTTAATATTCTTGATCAAAATAAAAATTATTCATTATACCTATATTATTTATATCCTCATCCTAAGGTTGATTTTAAGATAGCATCAAAACTTTCAACTTGACTATGTCGGTAATAAAAAAAAATGGGACACTCATCTTCCATGAGATAAATGGAAGACAGAGAGTTAAAATGTGAAAAGCTTTCTTAAATTGAAGTAGAATCAACAGCTAAGGAAAAGTAATTCAATAAAATATATAAAAGGTAACACAAGTAGTATATAACATATGACCTACAATGCCCACTCAGTTTCAGTGGAGTTATATTTTTTCCTTTCGGTGAATTACTACCAGGAAAAAGTATAAAGAAAATTTTATCATTTGAGACAGTAAAAAGCCTAATATGCTTCATTACAAATTAAACTTTGGCTTAGTGACATTTCAGCAGTAAGTTTAGTTTAAATAAAGCAAAAGCTATAAAATGCTTTTAAAAACATGGATTTAAAATAAAATAAACACATAGTAGTCAGAAAGCTAGAAGACATAATGCATGACACAAATAATTCAGTCTTATGATTTTCGATGTAAATTATTTTATAATTAATCAAACAAAAAAAATCTAAAATAAGAACAATAAATAAATAATTCTAAAAATAAGAACAATAAATAAATTTTACTCTTAAGTAAAATAGCAACAGAAAATTTTCAATTTAAAAATAGAAATGAATAGAAGAAATGCTAATTAATCAAAGCCATCTAAAAACATTGACAACACACACACAAATTTAATTTATTTCATACCACAAAATAAAGTGAATACAAATGTTAAAAGAATTTTGAATATAAAAGATAAATAATAAATCAAGAAAAAAAAATTTTAATGTCACAACAGCTTTAACGTTTATGAAATATAGACTGACAACAAACAAATGTCTTGCTTCACTCACACACACACACAAGGATTAGTTATTGAACTAAATTAAAATTAAGGAGGGGGGGAATTCATTAAAGTTTTTCGTGACTATTAAGTTACAAAAGTCTGAAAATCATTTAAAATAAGAGATATATGAAATTTAAAATATTAAGTTAATTTAAAAAAATGAACGTAACGTGAATTGTATGTATTTACGTGTGATATGTAATTCTATTACGTATATAATTACATATATTTTGATTGCGAATTAGATTATTATATTTATATTTAGTGTTATAAGTTTTTTAGAGTAAATATTTAGTATTTATCTAAATACTTGTGGCGGTATTGTAAAGGTTGCGTAGTGTTATTAAAATCCAGACGGCAAAATAAAAGACGACTTGACTTGACTTGACGTGATTTTGAGATTTATGCTCGCGTTAGCTGCTTTATCTCAATTTATCCAATTACTCTCCAGAAGAAATCAGTGGAAAAGAATTAATAAATGGAAAAGAAAATTACAAATGAAAAAAGATTTTCAAATAATCAGTGAACTTCTACTGATTCTAAAATTATGAAATGGAAGGGTCCGAAATGAGGTGTTGTGCAGAACTTCTGTCACGAGATAATATTGTAATGTTAGTATATTCGGAAAATCGCAATGAAAAAATAAAACTAACAACTACGTAACTTTTCGTAGAAAATTAATTAGTGTAACTGTTTTGTAATACGGTTCGTCGTTCATATCAAATAACCAAGAATAGGAGAGGACTTTATATCCAAAAGCTTGTTTAAGTTTTTCTCTTTGTACATCATATTTAGTACATTGGAACAGAATGTGTTCTTCGGTTTCAGGTTTTTTGCATTGTGAGCACAATGGAGAAGACGTTAATCCAAATCTATGGAGTCTGGCTGTAGAAGGATATGTTTTGGTGCGAAATCTGGAAATTAGTACTTCTTCTTTTCTTTGGATAGGTAAAAGGCGATGAATTGATTTGATGCTATTTAGATGCAACAGATCCATGGCGTATTTACTGTTGCTCCATTGTTCATTTGAATTTTGAAATATTTTCTTTTTTTGATGGTACATGATGTCATCCGGAGAAATCCAATTTAAAATTATTGTATCTGACGCGGTTTTTGCCAAAGAGTCTGCTTGTTCATTTTCCTGTATGCCGACGTGACCTGGAGTCCAAATGAATTGTAAAGATAATATGGAATTTAGGTTTTGTTTGACTTGATTTCCTAGCAATTTGGTGA
>BPLQ01000668.1:0-20703 GCA_021605075.1 Caerostris darwini
GTTATTCATGTGAACAGGTTTTGACGTGATGATGACCGCACGACGGGAATTAACAGACTTTGAACGCGGAATGTTAGTTGGGCTAGACGCATGGGTCATGCCATTTCGGAAATCGTTGGGAATTCAACATTCCCAGATCCGCTGTGTCAAGAGTGTGCCGAGGTATGAAATTTCAGGCATAACATCCCACCATGGACAGCGCAGTGGTCGACCGCCTGCACTTAACGACCGAGACCGGCGACGTTTGCAAAGAGTCGTAAATTCTAACAGACAAGCAACACTGCGTCAAATAACCGCAGAAATCAATGTGGGACGTACAAAGGGACTTGTCTGTTAGAACTGTGCAGAGAAATTTGGCTTTCTTGGGCTATTCCAGAAGACCGACTCGAGTGCCTTTACTGACAGAACGACATCGCCTGCAGCGACTCTCGTGGGCACGTGAGCATATCGGTTGGTCCCTAGATGAATGGAAAACCGTGGCCTGGTCCGATGAGTCACGATTTCAGTTGGTAAGAGCTGATGGTAGGGTTCGAGTGTGGCGCAGCCCCCCCTCCCCGAAGCCATGGACCCAAACTGTCAGCAAGGCACTGTTCAAGCTGGTGGTGGCTCCGTAATGGTGTGGGCTGTTTTTTCATGGCATGGACGTCCTCTGGTGCGACTGGACCGTACATTGACTGGAAATGCTTATGTTCAGCTACTTGGAGATCACTTGCAGCCATTCATGGACTTCATGTACCCAAACAACGATGGGATTTTTATGGATGACAATGCGCCATGTCACCGTCCACAACTGTTCGCGATTGGTTTAAAGAACATTCTGGACAATTGCAACGAATAATCTGGCCATATAGATCCTCCGACATGAATCTCATCGAGCATTTATGGGACATCATCGAGAGGTCTGTTCGTGCCCAAAATCCTGCACCATCAACGCTTTCACAATTATGGACGTCTATCGAGACAGCATGGCTCAATATTCCTGCAGAAGACTTCCAACGACTTGTTGAGTCCATGCCACGTCGAGTTGCTGCACTTCGCCTGGCGAAAGGAGGGCCGACACGATATTAAGAGGTATCCCATGACTTTTGTCACTTCAGTGTATTTCACCAACAAAACAAGCATGTATTATCTGAGAGCTTTTCTTCTTAGAAGGATTTTCCAGTCTACAGATTCACCGTGTTCATCCTCGCAATAGATGCGGAATTTTAATTCGGCATCACTTGTTGGTTTTTAATTAAGCTTTCTTAGCATAGAGATCTTACCGTTTTTATCCATGCCCTTCAAGCTTTTTTATTTTAAACTTTATCTCAATAAATATGGATTTGGTTTGTCACTCTACGGCCATTTTTTGCACACTTTGGGCTAATTAAACCGGGACCTATAGTTTACCGTGGATTCCAAACCACTAACAAAGATCCATACTACAGTCAAGATTCGAGCCTTTAGCTTGTGGTACCAAAGGCCAGACCGCTAGCCAATTGACCATCAAGCAGCAGGTTTATATGGGATTTAACGGCCTTTGGAGTGGTTTAATTGTTAACTCTGCATCTTGCTGATCTAATGAAGTTCAGTTCTAAACCCAAGAAAAGAGCCGGACACAAATCCTCAATGTTTAAGCTGAGAATAAATCCATCGATCAGAAAATCTTCCCACTAGGGTTAGGGAGATGAATGCAAATTTCCGGATGCTGCTTTTGGAACTTTACGTTCCACATTGAAATAGGACGTGTTTCCAACATCAGTCCACCAAAGTAGTGGTTGCAAAGTGGACAAAAGGCTTCACGGCTTCATTACCAGATGATTATAAAAAAAACTTCTCGCGTTGAAAGCAAATAACATCTTGTTCCTTTTTCCACCAGTAAATTTAAAGAAATATCAATCATTACGTATTTTACGTACGAACAAATGTATTAACTATATAAATTTTTATTTTCTCTTAACTGCTTTACTGAAACGTTACCTTCTTTGTCTTTGTTTTAAGCTTGTTTTCAGCTATACCTTTCTCATTGAGATAGCCTTTGTTTCCAATAGCAGTCCACCAAAATAGTCATGGTGCGGTAGACAAAAACCCCATGACTCATTACCAGACGGCTATTAGTACACTCCTCGCATTAAAAGCAAGTAACATATTGTTTATTTTTTTTACCAGCAAATTTAAAGAAATATCAATCATTACCTAATTTACTTACGAACAAAGGTATAAACTTTGTTACTTTTTATTTTCTCCCAATTGCTTTACTGAAACACTGCCTTCTTTGTCACTTGTTTTAAAATCGAATTCCATACAAAAAAACATCCAAACACAAAAAAGAACCCTTTCTTTTAATTTTCCATGTTCCTTTTTTTTACTGTCCAGGACAATTAACAACAAACGAGAGAAAACATATCCCCCATTGACATTTATTGAGAAAGGCGAACATTAATTTCTGTGCCGGGGATTCCAAAAGACACCCCCACCAGAATCGTTTGGCGTTAAAATTAGAAACTTTTCTTCCACCCGCCAGCGGTGCACACCGAAGAAAGAATAACGGCCCTGTGAATTCTTGTCGTGCTTCTTGGAACACTTTTATGCTCTGGGAGTCGAATGAATGGTGGACATGAAATTGGATAAAAGGAGAACCACCTGTGCGCTCTAAACGAAAAAGAATTCTCTTGGGGTGGAGCGCACAAATAATGAAGCCCACCCTTTATAGAGGACAATAAAAGTCGATTGATTGTGGGCCTGGATGGAATGTTATTCTTCTATTGGAAATCAATAGGAAAAACTTTCGTTTGTTGCGGTTTTTGAAGTGGGCTGAGAAAGTGAGAGCACCCCCACCCCCTTACTTCTTTCATACCCCTTTCAGTTCTTTCATTCTCTTTTGTGTTCTTTTATTATTATTATTACTATTATTATTATTATTACTATTTCTGCCATCTGATAAGCTGTGATTGCAGAAATACGAATGCGATTATAAGATTTTGGGTCTTTGTTTGCACGATCGATATGATCGAAATCTTTTATATACATGGATATTTTTTAAAAAGACGAAAGATTTTACATCGAATAAAATTTCCGGTAGTTTAATCCAAAAGTATTGAGATAAAGTTTGAGCGGGTTTAAAATTTACGACGGTCATGAAAAATTTATGTAATTACTGTTACAGAAAGGACGATATTAAAATCTTAACCACTGTAAATAAGATTTACTATACTATTTACATTATTTAGTTTAAATTGGTTATCTGGATTTTATTTTAAAACAACATGAATTTTAAATGTTCCTTCTTATTCAACTTGGTAGACAGCAACATCTAGACCAAGTCCAAGAACCCATGAAATATTAATTAATAGCGATAATTTCTAGTAAGGGAAACATCAGTACGTATTTGATAAAAAACATTAGTTCTTAGTTTACTCCATATATATTTCAGGATATCTTGTTTTATTTATGTATGAAACAAAAAGTCCACCCATGTTCTTTTATTGTTATTATTATGACTATTTCTAAGCTGTGATTGTAGAAAATACAAATGCTATTATAAGATGTTAGGTCTTTGCTTGCGCGATCGATGAGATCGAAATGTTTTATATATGTGTATATTTTTTAAAAGACAAAAAATCTTACATCGAATAAAACTTTCGACAGTTCAGTCACAAAGTAATGAGATAAAGTTTGAGCGGATTTAAAAATTAAAGCGGTTATGAAAAATTTATGTAATTGCTTAGCAGAGTAGGTATTATTGTTATTCTAAAAACCTTAACCACTGTAAATAAGATTTATTATGCTATTTACATTATTTAGTTTAAATCGGATATTTGGATATCATTTTAAAACAACTTAAATAATAATTGTTGTTTCTTATTCCACTTGGTAAACAGCAACATCTATACCAAGTCCAAGAACCCATGAAATATTATTTAATGGCGATAATTTCTATGAAACATCAGTACGTTAGTTAATAAAAACAGTAGTTCTTAGTTTAATGTATACAACTTTTTTTTCAGAATATCGTGTTTTATTTATGTATGAAACAAAAAGTCCCCCCATGTTCTTTTATTATTATTATTATGACTATTTCTGCCATCTGATAAGCTGTGATTGTAGAAAATAAGAATGCGATTATAAGATTGTGGACCTATACATACATATATGTATATTTTTTAAAAGACAAAAAATTTTACATCGAATAAAACTTTCGACAGTTCAGTCACAAAGTATTGAGATAAAGTTTGAGCGGATTTAAAAATTAAAGCGGTTATGAAAAATTTATGTAATTGCTTAGCAGAGAAGGTATTATTGTTATTCTAAAAACCTTAACCACTGTAAATAAGATTTATTATGCTATTTACATTATTGAGTTTAAATCGGATATTTGGATATCATTTTAAAACAACTTAAATAATAATTGTTGTTTCTTATTCCACTTGGTAAACAGCAACATCTATACCAAGTCCAAGAACCCATGAAATATTATTTAATGGCGATAATTTCTATGAAACATCAGTACGTTAGTTAATAAAAACAGTAGTTCTTAGTTTAATGTATACAACTTTTTTTTCAGAATATCGTGTTTTATTTATGTATGAAACAAAAAGTCCCCCCATGTTCTTTTATTATTATTATTATGACTATTTCTGCCATCTGATAAGCTGTGATTGTAGAAAATAAGAATGCGATTATAAGATTGTGGACCTATACATACATATATGTATATTTTTTAAAAAGACAAAAGATTTTACATCGAATAAAATTTTCGATAGTTCAATCCGAGACAAAGTTTGAGCGTTTTTAAAAATTAATACAATCATGAAAAATTATTTAATTTTTTTAAAGGGAAAAAACATGTTACAGAAAAAAAGGCATTATTTGTAATTCTAAAATCCGTAACAACTGTAAAGGAGATTTACTATGCTATTTACATTATTTACTCGAAATTGTTTTTCTGGTTATTATTTTAAAACAACATAAACATTAATTAATAGCTACAACTTCTGGCTTATGACGAATTACTATATAGTTAGTAAAAAAATAGTTCCTAGTTTAATGCATATATCTTTTTTTCACAATATCTTGTTTTATGTATGCCATAAGAAGTCCACAGATGTTTTTCGTTATTATTATTATTATTTCTGCCACATTCTAATAGAAATGCAAAAGGGATATTATATCGATATATTTATTTTATGTGATTTTAATATATATATATATATATATACATATATACTCTGGATATTATTTAGAACAACGTAAATATGAATTAATAGCGATAATTTTTAGTAAAAGTACATAGTGTAGTATTAATATTAGTGTAGTATTAGTATATAGTGTATTCTTATTAGTGTAATATTAGTACACTAATATTTTTATTAATATTAATACAAATTTTAATGCATATATATTTTTTTCACATCAATATAGGATCTTATACACTCATGTCCATAAATTAAGGATAATGAAGTTCAGGCAAAGAAAGAGACAGAAGCAAAACAAATTTGACTTATTTGTAAAGTCTATTTATTAAACAAAAGGTAAAGAGCAAAAAAGATGCTATATGTTTGACATAATTAATAAAAATTGCGATTTTTACTCCCTGGAGCAAATTTCAAAAAAGAACCTATTTACAAAAAACAGTATAACATGGTTAGTATGATGGTTAATATGGAGTATGTCTACCGGACGATGCAATACAGGCCTTACAACGCCTAGGCATGCTGAGTATCAAATTATCAATCTGATTTTGGGGAATATTACAACACTCATCAAGCAATGCCCTCCGAAGTTCCGGTTGACAGGTGGGAGGGGTTTGACGGGCTGCAATTCGTCGGCCAAGCATATCCCACATATGTTCTATTGGATTCAAGTCCGGTGAGTATGCTGGCCAATCCATACGGGTGATATCTTCCAATTGAAGGCATTTGTCTACAATGTTTGCACGGTGAGGACGGGCGTTGTCATCCATAAACAGAAATTCAGCACCCATGGCGTACCGAAACAAACATACATGTTGTTCCAGAATGACATCCCGATAGATGTGGCCTGTCATCGTTACACTCTGAACATGCAGGTCAGTTCTGGAACCAAGAATAATTCCTCCCCAAATGAGTCATCCTGCACCACCGTAACGATGTCGTTCAATGGCGTTCTCTTGGTGGTAACGGGTACCTGGCGCACTCCATATGAAACTCCGGCGAAAATCAGACTGCAAACTAAACCTAGACTCGTCGGAAAACATCACACAAGACCACTGTTGCGGTGTCCAGAATGCATGCTCTCTACTCCAGGTTAATCGCAGGCGACAGTGAGTTGCGGTAAGTGGAACACATCTGACAGGCCTACGAGCATATAGACCAATGTGCCCTAAGCGTCTGTACACGGTCTGCCTTGAAACTGTCGTACCGGTAGCTGACGAGACAGGTCTGATGCTGTGCTCCGTTTGTTTCTTTTGGCAGTAACTGCTAAATACCGGTCCTCATTCGGCGTTGTAACTCGAGGGCGACCTGTGCTGTAACATCTACTCACATTACCATCATCTTGGAATCGTTGCCAAAGTCTGGAGATGACACTCTAGGCGATTCCAAGTTCCTCGGATACTTCCAGCTGGGTACGTCCACATTCCAGTCGTCCGATAATTCTACCACGTAAAAAATCATCCAAATGCTTCCTTTGTGCCATAACTATGCGGTTATTGCACTGAAAGGCTTTTAAAGCGCTTGTGAACAATTTTACTTCTTTGCCACCATTCCTTATATACCCCTCTCTTACACTCTCGTCATTGTGACGTACTATCGGCGCCATCTGGTGGTTTCGTGTAATTTGCATATTCTTCTTCAAGATGTGTGTGATAATTCTACAGGTGAAATTTTTATTTTAGAGTTCAATTTCTGTGTGATTCTGAATTATCCTTAATTTAGGGACCTGAGTGATTTTAGGATCTTATTTATGTATGCCGCAAAAAATTTATACATAAAACAAAAAAGTCGTGTTGCATTATCTTAAAAGCTAAGTATATTTTTCATCAATTAAGTTTTGTACCTTTTTTTTAAAAAAATCCAATAAAAAGTTTTTAAATAAAAAAATTCCATCCGAAAATCCACCAGTGAGAAGGGGTAATTATTTATTTTCGGAGGGATTTTCAGGGATAATTAAGCAGAAAAACTTCCAACATACAATCTGATATCTATGCGAGACGTATATATGCACGCTGTCACAATGACTATCGTGTCTCTTTATTAAGATTGAAAACTGTGATTGCAACGGATGTCAATACTACAGGATACTACAGGACCACTAGTTGGACAATGTTTTTAACACAATAACATTTCCCCCTTAACTTTTAATCTTTCGAGTTCTTTGGAAAACATTAAAAAAACGTTTATTGGAATATTAAAAAAAGGTACAAAATTTAATTGATAAAAAAATATACTTAGCTTTTAAGATAATGTAACACGACTTTTTGTTTTATGTACGTCAGTCACGTGATTTTTTTTCCTCTGCCAGATGCGAAATAGTTCACATAGTTTGTGTCAATTTTTTAATGTTCTTAAAAGGGAAAAAAATAATGTCGAGTACTAGACAAAAAAAAATTAAATTCTTAAGTGCAAGGATATTTTATTTTTATCATATGATTTCTAAATTTCTCGCATGACTTACTGATGGGTGAAAAAATTTTATTTCAAAACATGTACAGGAATTTTATAAACAGCGATATGAATTATTTTTTTTTCCTTCTTAAATATCTAACGTTCGTATGTGCTTAACAAAATAAAATACCATGCTTTTATCATGGCAAAAATTATGATCATAAAAATTGATTTTGTAATTAAAAATAGTGCTCATTTTTTTTCCTGTGATTTATGGCTGATATAACCTGTATATTCTGTGATGAAATATAAAAATTCAACTTTCTCCTAACATCACAAATAAAAATTAAATATTTTAATGCTGTATCTGGAATCCGTGACATTATAAAAATTATTCATTAGTTTCGAAAAATGTCTAAAAGTTCTTAAATATTTTAAGGTATAGAAAAATTCCATCTAACTGTCTAAAATAACGAATGACTATTTACAATATTTTAAGGTATAGGAAATTCCTTGTAACTGTCTAATCAAATAAATAGACAGTGCATGATTTATCTGATTGTCTTAAATTTACTCTGCCTCATTTTTTGAAAGCTGTGATTAATTTGTAAGAAATTGAAGATGTAGTAATAGTTTACTCTATCAAGCTTCTTAATAAATTATCATAAAATCTTATGATATGTAAGGTATATAATCAGAATACTAAATTCGTCTTCTTCTTCTTTACTGGCATTACAGCCTTGTATAGGTTTGAACCTCCAACACAACAGCTCTCCGTTTGTTTCACTCCAATCTCAATCTTTTCCAGTTAATAATTTCCAGTTGTCTAAGATCTTCTTCGACACTATACATCCACCTTTTCCTTGGTCTTCTTATTGTTGAACAATTTACATAACACAATCCATTTAATGATGTTTCTCTCATCTCTGCTATGTACATGTCCGAGACAGCGGATTCTTTGTGATTTCATGTATCTCACAGTGTCTCTGTTTTTATTTAGGTATTTAATTTCTTTGTTTGGCTTTCTAAACCATATACTATTGTCAACTCTTTGTCCAAAAGTTTTCTTCAAAATTTTCCTCTCACAGACCCTGATGTAATTCAAATTCTTAACGTTTAATGTCCATGTTTCTCCAGCATATGTGGCAATCGACCTTATTAGAATCTTATAAATCAAAAGTTTTGTTTTTCTTGAAATAAATCTGTTGTTATACAACTTTTTATTTGCGTTGTTTTTATTGCCCGATTACCGGCTTATATTCTTTCACACACTTCTGTATGGACACTTTTTTCGTTACTTAAGATAGTTGCTAGATATTTGAAATATGATACACTTTCAAATGCTTCCCTCTGATGTCTATATTTCTTGGTCCTCAATTGGATTAATTAAGTGATATTATCATTTATTTTGTCTTACTTTCATTGACCTCTAATCCAATTTTACTTGCATTGCTTTCCAATTTAAAAAAAAAAAAAATTGGAAAGCAATCAAGAGAGGATCAATTTTTTCTTTCCTTCAAAATTTGTTCGTTTCCTGAAATGATCACAAGATCTTCACCATATCCGCGGATTTGGATGGATTGGAAGATAGAGCCTCTCTGTATATTGCTATATCTAAAGCCAAATTGAACTGTGGTCGATAGGCCATCACCCTGCCAGACTCCTTTGTTAAATAGAAAGGTAACGCTCATTCCATCATGAATTTTTAAAGTTAAAATTCATGGTTCATTCATATTTGTAATAATATTGATGACACTGGAAAATTCAAAACTAATTTTCCAATGTCATCAATATTATTATCAATATATTAAATTATTGACCACATTAATTCTTGAAAAAGAATTATTCTAAAAGATGATAGGACGCATTACAAAATTATGTAGGAAATATCTGAAAACTTTGAAAATAAAATGTCTTAACTGATTTATGATGTAACTACAAAAATTAATTTGTCGTAGTACATCCAAGAAATTATCTTCATGCAATTTGGTAGCAAGCAAATAATTATCCAAATATATTTATAACTAATCTTAACATTATTGATTAAATGTCTTCAAACTTTATAAATTGCCTGGATTGAAATAACTTCAGATGATGAATTATAAATTAAAACAAGTTATTTCTTCGATGACTACTCATCCCAATTGGATAATTAGCAGTCTTTTTAGAAAAAAATTAAAATAAATGGATATTTAAAATTCATATTATTTACAGAATTCATATTTTACAGAAAAAATGCACTTAAATAAATTATTTGTGTACTTAATATGGATTATTTGTGAGAAAATGTTTTTAAATAACAACTTTATACTATTATAAACAAAATTGAACAAATTATTTTGCATTAATATAATATTTATTTTTAAAAAATTAACAGTAAAAGGTAAGCGTAAAATTTTCCACTGTAATAAACAAGGACATTCAGTAATTCAACAGGAATCTCGAAAATTGTTTTTTTTTTATTTATTTATTTATTTTTATATTTCTTAACACTTCCAAAGTTGTAAAAAAAAAGAAAACTAAATAAATTCTACCGTTAAATTCAGCTTAAAAGCACTTTGTTTTTCTTTTTGAATTTGTTTCTCATTTTCTGATTTGAACTCATTTATTTGAACTTATTTTTTCATTCATAATTACATGTTCTCAGACAAGAAAACTTTAAGCTCGATAGTTATACTAACAATTAAATAATTATCCTGAAACTTCTGGCAAAAGTAAAAGTATTTTAAAGTTTCGTAAAGAATATTAAAAAAAGAAATAAAAATACATCACAATCAAAAGATATTCTTTTAAAAATTATATCAAATTTTGTTCTGTTATACAGTACGATTTACCAAAGTGAGACAATAGTGGTTTTTGAAAAAGATTAGCGACACAAAGAATTCCAAGCAGAAACACTTAGAAAAGTGAAGTTTTCCCTACGGCTTTCAAAAACAAACAAAAAAAAAACAAACATTTTATTTTTTCCACTCCACCCTCAGCAGTGACGTCATAAAAGACCCGGCACAACACACGACACCGATAAACTTATTCCCAAAGAATAGATTCTGCCATAGCGGTGTCGTGTGTTTGTATAAAATTCTACCGATACTATGAAATGAAATGAAAAAACTAAATATTCATTTGAATTTTGTTTGTTTGAAAAAGACAAGCGGGGCACTCACTTTCTAAATGTTCTGCGCTGAGCTAACGACCGGTCATGTCACAAAAATTGTCGCGGTATCGTGCTGGCGCAACTTTGAACAGAGGCGATGCTGTACGAAAAGAATAACGATTGTTATTGTTTATTTAACAATATTCTTTACGGCTTTTAAAATACTTGCTAGCAGATTCAGCCCAATTGTTAATATATCGGCTTAAAGTGATTCAAATCAATGGATAATTCCAGAAAACAATTAACTTTAAGCAGTGTGACATTTGTTGGTTTTGTTTTTACGACTTTGAGTGTTCAGAAAATATAAGGCTTAAATGGTAAAATGAAAACGGGCGCACAAGACTTCTGTTGAGCTTCGCACAGTGATACCATTTGACCCGCGGTGAAGAGCAGCACCTGCACTGTTATTTTTGAAGTAAATATTATGACCAATGCTGAAATATTTATTCGGTGCCTGACATAATAATTATAGTTATTTATTTAAAAAACATTATACAGTATCATATTAATGCGCAGAATAATTATTTAGTGCTGTAATAGTAATTCTGTATAATAATATTTTAAATATCCCCTTTATTTAATTTTTCAAAACACGCTGGTATCGAGGCCAGGCTGGTGTCATCGAAAAATAACTTTGTTTGGTACTGGTGAATTATCTGAAGTTATTCAATCGAGCAATGGATTCGAGAAAGACATTTAATCAATAATGTTAAGATTAGTTATAAATATATTTACAGGATCAATTATTTGCTTGCTACCAAATGCATGAAATATGGATGTCTCACGTTAAGAGTAGTACAGCATTTATCATAAATCGTTAGGCTGTTTATTTTCAAGTTTTCAGGTATTTCTACATATTTTAGCAATGCGTCACGGTAATTTTCGAAAATTATGTGATCAATAATTTATGCTATTGATAATAATATATTGATGACATTTGGAGAACCAGTTTTGGTACGATGATAAATAATATTGACCCATATGGTATGGTACAACTTTTAAGAAACCATGATAAACGAGCGTACAAAAGAACTCGGCGAAGGTAACTATCGACAGTTCAGTGACGATAACGGCTGAAAATATCTTCAATCATCCCAAATCGCGGGCGTCTTGTGATCATTTCGAAACAACAAGTACGAAGGAAAATTGATCATAATGATTGCTTTCGGTGCCGTGAAAGCTGTCTGTAAACAGTTGGGGTGTGAAAGTGAACAGGAAATGATAATGTCGCAATTGGTGGCGTTCCAAAATATAGGCATCGAAGGCGACTTTGGTGTATCATGCACAATGTCTGGCAACATCAGCAAGCAACGAAAGAAAGTGTTCACGAAGGTGTGAAACACCAAGCCGTGATCGAGCAATAAAGCAACGCAAATAAGACGGCATAACAACTGCAGATTTATTTTCAGAAAAACAAACTTTGTTTATAGACACAACAAAACCGTTACTTACATATACTGGAAAACATGGACGTGGAGCCAAAATTTAATTACGTAATTTTGGCTTTGGACAAGTTGATGACAGTTTGAAAGCCAAGCAAAAGAGAATAAATACTAAATAGCGCAGAACATACGGTGTAATCGCGAAAGTCGCTGATGCTCCAGACCAGCTGCTTGCTGCTTTGAATAAAACTGAACGTGAATACAGGTGTTCCGGCAATGAACGAAAAGACGGATATTATAATGATAGAGATCAGCGAACAACGGAAAGTACGTAACTGGAAAAGACGATGTAAACGGAAATACTGTGTTGGAAGGTTCAAACACTCCAGGCTGTAATACCGGCGAAGAAGACATTGATATATACGCGCATATCGCCAGACACATGACCGGTAAAACTTTGAATGAAGTAAACTATTACTACGTCTTCATTTCTTTAAATTAATCACGGCTTTCAAAATGAGGGCGGCGTAAATCACTTTGCGGACAGATTACCGAGAATTTCCTGCTACCTTAAATATTGAAGCCGTCATTCGTTATTGAACGTGATTTTATGCAAAAGTATTTAAGAGCACGGGCATTTTTCGAGCACCTAATGAATATTTTATAATGTCACGGATTCCGATACGGCTGACCAAAATATTTGGTACATTTGTGATGTTAGAAAGTTAATTTACTCATTTTAAATACGAAATATACGGAGTTATATCAACCATAAAATCACGGGAAGCGAGCATAATGCAATTACCGGAAATCGAGCACATGATTTTGCCGTGATAAGCATGTTGCAACATACGAGCATTAGATATTTAGGAAGGAAAAAAATATTCATATCTTTGTTAAATTCCTGTGCATGTTACTGAAATAGAGCACTGCCGCTCGTAGTGCGAGAATTTAGAAATCATATGATAAAAATAAAATATCACTTGCATAAGAACTGGTACGTCTGGTACTCGACATTATTTTTCGCTTTTGAAACATTAAATGACACAAATATGTGAACAACGCATCTGGCGAGGAAAAATCACGTGACGACATTACATAAGCACAAAAGTCGTGTTGCATTATCTTAAAGCTAAAGTATATTTTTTATCGATTAAATTTTGTGCCTTTTAATATTCCAATAAGCCCATTTTTATTTCAAACTCAGCATTAAAAATTAGCGAGAAAATATTGCCAGCAATTACGTGACCAACAGTATTCTACAATATCTAACGGCATCATTATCTGAGCCTCAATATGTGAAGACACGACGGCTCATTGGCTGTTTGATGCCGTCTCGCATGTATCGGGTATGTTGAAGTTTTTCTGCTTATTATCTGAAATCACTCCGGCGGCATCAGTACCCGCTGCTCACTGAGTCGATTTTTAGGATAGATTTATTTAACGTTTTTAAAAAAAAGGTATAAAGCAATTGATGAAAAATATATATAGCACACAGACATGTGCGGCGTGCATGTATGGTACGCGTTTAAATAAGATCTAAAACACTCAATTTAATCCAGACCAATTCGGCTCTTTGCGAAAACCGAGGCTCACCAAACAAAATTTCACTGTCATCTTTGAAAATGCAGTACACGAGCACGAATGGCAAATAATGACGGAAGAGGGCAGGCGGTAACGGCGAAATTGTTTAGCGCTGCGGCAACACATGGTCGGCGCAAAACAATTTTGTGTGAAAATGGACGACAGGCTCGATGTCGAAGAACTGGACACAGGTGATAATCTCCGGGCACGGCAGCATTCCGGGCTGATGACAATGTGATGACCGGCACGGGTCGCCGCGGACTGCGCCAGTGAACCGGTTACGCAAAGCAAGCGAGCGGCATCGTTTATCGCTACCGTACGACTGATTTCGAAACGGATATTTTGGCAGGCATTATTCGTGAGCCCGCCGTCGACCGCAACTCTGTCGCCTGCGACTAACCTGGGTAAAGCATGCGTCTGGTACTGCAACGGTGAACAACGTATTGATGTTCGACGGATCTGAATTTAAGTTTGCGATCTGTTACTGCCGGAAGTGGTGCGCCAGCCACCGAAACGCCGTTGGCTGTGCGAAAGGTATTCTTCCAGGAGCGACCTGCATCATTCCGCCAACGACAGGCCATCTCGGATGTCGTGAGGCTGGCTGTTCTTTCATTTTCATGGTAACATTTCTGTTATGGTTTCACCGTAAGCCTTAACGAACAAATACTGAAGACATCACCGGCGCTACGCGAATCCAGGGTATGTGAGGACATGTGACTAGCCAGCGGCACGTCAAGCCTCCCGCTCAGCAGGCACTGGAGGCGTACTGTGACCAGTGTTGTAATATTCCCGATCCGGGTGATAATTTGATGCTCATGCGCAGGCAGACTTTGTCGCACTTCCGCTGTCCAGCAATCGTAACATGACGCTCTGTTTTTGAAACAGATTCTTTTGGTACCTTCGAGTAAAAATGCGATTCCGGCCAGTATGTCCCGAAGCATATGGCACGTTTAATAAACCAGACACACACAAGCTAAGTCGAACTGTTTTCTGTTATAACGCGAACTTCGTGTCGCCAATTTATGGACATATTGTATGAATCTATGACGATATTGGCATACGACCAAAAACTGTATTATCAGCCAACAAAAATAATGCAGTGACGCAATATTACACAACAAACCACTATATACATAGCCTATTAATACTGCATATACTTTACTAAAATTATCTTTATTAGCCTATTTACGTTATTCTAATAATATCCCAGCATCTATAATAGCCGTATATGCTAATAACGTGGAAATACGTAAAAATAAATATCGATATAATATCGCTTTGCGTTCACCAGAATGACGAAAACAACAATAACGAAAACATCTGTGGACTCTTATGGCATACATAAAACTGGATATTGTGAAAAAGACATATGCGTTAAACAGGAACTTCTTTTTACTAATATATAGTGAATCGTAAACTTGGCAACTGTCAGTAATGTTTAAAATAACAACCAGAAAAGCTAATTTCGACAAATAACCAGCATAATGCCCACGGTGATACGTTTAAACAAATAATGCCTTTGTAATAGCACCGCTGGGGTAAAATAATTTTCATGATTGACAATTTTTAAGAAACGCTCAGCATAACAGAACGAACATCGAAAAGGCACATTCGATGTCAAAATATTTTGTCTTTTAAAAATATACATATATGTATGAATCACAATCTTACTGTCACATTCTTATTTTTCTTTAAATCACAACTATCGGGCGAAAGCAATCATAATAATAGCGTAAAAACATGTTTGTTTCATACATAAATAAACACGATATTCTGAAAAAAGTTGTATACGTAAACTAAGAACTACTGTTTTATTAACAACGTGCTGATGTTTCATAGAAGTATCGCCGATAAATAATGACACAGAATGAGGTTCGCGGACGGTATGGGCCCGCTGGCGCAAGTGGAGGAAGGTATTATTGGACGATTTTAAATGATATAAATAACCGATTTACTTTCAATAATGTAAAAAATAACATAATATCTTATTTACAGTGATTGGGTACAGAAACCAGCTGTAACTGCCTTCTGCTAACGACCACATAAATTTTTCGCCAACTGCACTGTGCAAATCGCTCAGCTCATGCGCACAGCCGACTGGCTTGTCGGGCCACGATGGCACAACATATATGTACGTAGCCCGCCAGGTCCCCACAATCTTACTAATCACGTGCTTGTACTACGATACGGCGTAACGAAAGCAATCGCCAATAATAATAATAAAAAGGCATGAAGACTTTATTTCGCTTATAAGCGCTGACTATTCTGAAAAAAGTTGTGCCATTAAACAGAACACTGTTTTGCCAACATGCTATTCTAAAATTATCGCCGTTATAATATTTCATGAACTTTATTTATAGATGTTGCTTTGTTACTAAGTGGGCTCAGAAACAACTGGAGTATTATTTAAGTTGTTTTAAACAATTCATCCCAAATATCCGATTTAAGCTTAAAATAATAACGAACATAATAATCTTATTTACGATGATTTAGATTTTTTAGAACCAGCTATACCAGCTTTAATTATGAATTTTCATAACAGCCACCCAGAGTATGGCCTCGTACTTTGTGACTGAACGTCGAGGACGCATTCGCCAGGTACGATGGCAAAACTGTACGCATATATAACATTTCGTCTCATCATCGCGCGACACAACGTATAACAGCATTTGGCCATTTTCACAATCGCGAAAATAATAATAACAACAATAAAGGCGTAGGTGAGCACGTTTCATACATAAATAAAACAAGGTATCGACAACAGAACTATGTTTTATCCAGCCACATGCTGATGTTTCCCTTGCGTATTAATCAGCGGCTTCATGGGTTACTGAACTTGATTGCTGTCCTGAGACGGAAGCAGAAGAACATTTAAAATTCATCGGTGCAAATAAAATCCCGAATATTAGCCCAAACTAAGCCAATATTTATAGTGAAATCTTCATTTGCAGTGGTTAATTTAATATCGTCACTGTGGCTGACCAATTACATGGTGGAGCGATCGTAAGTAAACCCGCTCAAACATCTCAATACTTTTGGATAAACTTTGCAGAAAAGTACAACAGATATCTTTTCGTCTTTTAAAAAAACTCAGCCCATGTATATAAAGATTTCGATCATATCGTCATTGAAAAACCCCAAAATGTATAATCGCGCATTTAAATATTTCTGCAATCGCAGCACATCGACCGGCAGCAACAATAGCCTGGCAATAACCAGCCAGCCAACAACAATAAAGGCACGAAAAATAATGACAGTAGCAGGAAGAATACCGGCCGCTTTCAAGCGCAACAAAGTTTTCTATTATTCCCAGCAAACGGCATTCCATCGGCCCACAATCAATCGACTTTAATCTCTGCTAAAGTGGGCTTCGTATTGCGCTCACCCAAAAGAACTAACCGTTTGAAACGCGTGTTCTCGCGTTTCATCGTCCGCCATTCATTCATTTCCCAGGCGCATGAAAATGATTCCGGCGCACGACGAAATGCACGGGGCCGTTATTCAACTCGTTGTGCTGCTGATTGAAGTTTCTGTACCCGGCAGCAAATGCCGGTGAGTTATATTTGTCCCCGGCAAAGAGTAATGTTCAGCCTGCTCAATAAGTAATGAGAGTTGTTTTTATATAAGTTTGTTGTTAACCGTCTGAACGTAAAGTGAGGACTGGCGTGGGCTGAATCGACGCTGTGGAAATTCGTTGCAAACTGAAGCGACGAAACGTGTTCGACAAGCTGACGGAGAAAAGCGCAAAGTAACAGGGACATACCTTTATTAAGTAGTGATGATTGTTATTTTCAACGATAAAAAATAAAACAATATGTTTGGCAATGCTGAAGATGTACTTAACCAGCAAATCGCGGTAACAATCGTGGGGTTGTCTACCACACCATGTTCGGCCCGCGACGGACCGCACCGTGCTGAAAGAACATCTCAACTCGAAGGTATAACTGAAAACAACTTTAAAACTGGAGGCTGAAAGGCTGGCGTTTCGGCGGTGAAAATAAAAGAACTGTATGAACCAGCAAAGCCGCTGACCGATGATATTTCTTTAAATTGCACAGTGGAAAAAAGAACAAAAGATATTGACACAACTTTCGGCATGAGATCGTCTGAAGCAACCATGGCTTCAGCGCCGCGGTGGACTGATGTTGAAAGCTACGTCTGGCTTCGTATTGAGTCCAGCGAGCCTCTAACCTAGTGAGGCCTGCGATCGATGGTTTGTTCTCGCTTAAGCGTGAGATTTGTGTCATCTTTCGAGGTTTTAAGCTGAGCTTCATTAGATAAACATACGGAAATTAACTGGTAAACCGCTCACGAAACAGCCACCGCGCCCGTGGCATTCCTGCGGCACTGACCACAGCTAAGGCTTCGTCTTGTTTGTGTAGTCTTTTATTGGTTGGAATCGTTATCTGATTCCCATTGTGGCGAAAGTGTGCATGACCGTGAAGAAATGACAAACCAAATCGCCAATGAGATAAAGTTTAAAAGCGAAGGCATGGATGAAACGACAGGTCAGAAAGCTTGGTAAAAACAACGAAATGCCGGTAAATCCGCATCCTGCGAAGGATAATACCAGCGAACTGGAAAATTCGCTGCAAAGCTGCTCGGTATGCTTTATTTGTTGATGGCAGATAAATGGGATGCGCCTCTTTAATATCGTCGACCTACTGAGCGGCGGCAACTCGGCGGCATGAACAACTGAAATGGACGGAAATGCTGCTGCGAGAATGTGTGGGCGTGCATTGATATTTGAGCTGGTATGACTGTCCCCATAAGCTGCTCGACCGAATTCGTAAACGGAAGGTCTATGACCGAATTAATTTGCAGTAAATCAGGCATTGGCAAATAGCGGGCGGTTGTGAACGTAACATGGCATTGTCATCGCCAAAAATCCCCGTCATTATTTAGTACATGGTGTCCCATGAATAACAGTGATCTCCAGGTAGCTGAGCTGGCATTCCCGTCAGTAACGCGTCAGTCGAAGACGTCCCATGCCGCATGAAAAACGGCCCACGCCGATACGAACCGCCACCGGCGAATAACGCTGCTGACGGTTTAGTCCCATGCTTTCGAGAGGTGCCACTGCGAAACACCATCAGCTGCCAGCAATCGTGACTCGTCGAACCGAATCCGCTAAATCTGAGACCAACCGATATGCCCACGGCTCGCTTTACGGCGTGTCTGTCGTACTTCAGGAACTGGCAAGCGAAACTGCACGGATAACGAACAAGTCGCGGCAAATCGCGTGCTGCGGTTATTGTCTGTTGCATTTACGACCTGTTTTGCAAACGTCGCCGTGCTCGTCAGATGAGCGAGCGATCTGTGGTGTCGCGCGAGCTCGGCGCGACGAAGATGTTGAATTCTAACGATTTCAGCCGTCTGCTCGGCAACATTCGCGTTCAAAATGCTGTTATTCCGTCGTGCCGTCATCATCGCGTCAGCACCGTTGCATGAATAACGAACGAAATAACTCCTGCGAAAGCGCACGCGATGCTACTGCCATCTGGCATTGCATGTATATCCCATGACTTTATTACTTCGTATTACGCTATGACGATATAACATGAAACACAGACTAACATTAATCTGTTATGCATTGAAATTCATATTTCGACAAAAACAACATGCATTTATTGATAAATAAAGATTTTAAAAATAATTAAAAAAATAAAGTTGCTATTTATATTTGACAAAAACGAATAAACCATTGTTGTGTAGGTATTTCGTTCATTTGGAAATGGAAATAATTAAGTAATATATTTACTGAAAACAAGCTGCGCAAAGATAAATAAAACAAAAAATATTTAAATAAGCATTCGAAACATAAGACGATAATATTGATACGTACACCGCTTATAAAAAGCAATATTGCCTTTATTTTTATTAAGCACATGAACGAAGCGGAAACTTTATTAAGTTTCAAAACGTAAAAAATTTGTTAATTTATTATTTCATAACCAAAAATTGCTTTCAGCAGATCATTTATTACACGGATTTTAACAATTAAAATTGAATCCCAAAAACCGTCATTTTATTATGTAATATCGTGAAACATTAATTCATTTGTATTTATGGTATGTTGTTAGCAATTAGTAAAAAATTTTATGACCAGTATAAAAAATATATTAAAATATTTTAAATTTGACTTTGCGCTATTCAATCATGATTTAATTTCTTAAAATAACGGTAAACGCATTGTCATTATAAGCGTCGGCAAAAACCTGTTTATACGCATTGAAACTGATACTATATATATATAGCCGTAAAGAACAAAAGCGTAACAGTGGACTCACTTCCATCCATTGCTGCCATCACTCACTGTTGATACAACCAGCACATTAACCTGGCTGAACGGCAGTCGTCTTGCGAACATTTAGGCAAATGAATAATTAATATGTTTTCGTGGCGCTCCATTGCCATCGGCAAAAGTATCTGATGCATTATCACATAATCGACGGTACATGCCTGTTGTTCTGAAGGCCAGGCCAATGCACGAAACGTGAAAATGTAATAACAGAGTCGATACCGAACATGACCGACTCGATCCTCATCTCAGAAAAAAATAATCGTTACGAAAAGAGTTGTAGTATGGTATGCTGTTGATGCTATGATTTTTGTTAATAATATTTGTTGAAGGTACGGAATGATGCAGAGACAACACATTTGTTTACGAAGACAGCCAGTTAAAAGACTGTATTCAGCCTGGCCACAGCTAATATTCCGATTTGGAAATTTTTAAAATGATATTGATTTAACACGGAAGCATGAATAAATTTCAGCATATTGTTGTATGTAACCAAACGTTTCGTTTGGTGACCAGCGCAATAAAGTATGTACTCTTGAACGCCCTTAACACAGTTAATAATATTTCCGGACTGAGTTACAGATGACTGCGAAAGACAGCCACAAAAACCTGAATAACCAGGTATTTGTCGAATGTCGATTTAATCCCAACAATTGTGTTGGCTGGTGACAGCGCAGTGCTGAAAGCCTGCCAATGCTGGGCTCGCACAATACATAACGA
>BPLQ01000669.1:0-35326 GCA_021605075.1 Caerostris darwini
TATTATTAAAGCCATAGTACATTCAATTGAAATTACTGCAATGCATCCTTGCTTGTCTACCGGAAGGAATTAAATCATATGATAATTTATTCCAGTGTAATTAAAATATCTCGAAATTATTTTCATTAAACCTGAAATATTTTTTTTTATCAGCTACTGTCTCATAGGTGAAAAAACAATGACTAATCTTATGGTATGATAAATTATTTTAATTAATTGGAAAATTAATAAAAAACAGTATCTTTATTGTTCATTTTAATTAAAATGCATTCCATGATAATTACTTTCGACTTTCGACGTGGTATCACATGCATTATCTTAAATCTTTTATAATAGAATTTTTTTTCTTGTTTTTTTTTTATTTCTGTAATGATTTTATTAATTTTTATTGAATATCAAAGGTATATCGCAGCGAATGTAATTTTCAAGTCAATTATATAATTATGGCATGTGGGCTAAACATGTCACTATGTGATTCTCTTAGTTTCTCGTTGTTGTTGTTTTTATATGTCTTGCCTTCTTTTATTGTATTGCATTAAAAATAAAAATATATATATTTATGGCATAATTTGTTTTTTAAAATTAGAACCTTTAATTTAGACTAATATGCTAAATTAAAAAATGGAATGATATACATAGAATATTGGATATTATTTTGTGGTGGATTTTTGCTGATTTCTGGGATTTATTTTTTATGTAAATTAAAGACTGGAATAATATATGTATGGATATGTAAGTGTGTATGTAAATTAAAGAATGAAATGATATACATAGTATGGATATTATTTTGTGATGGATTTTTGCTGATTTCTGGGATGGGATGCATTTTTTTGCTCTGCATTTGTACGTTTTTAATCTTCATTGCTTATCATCTATCTATTGAAGTAAGTATATTTTGTGATGATGTTAACTTTGAAACTTAAATCCCTTTCCAATTTGTCTGTTTATTTGCATCTCTATATTTTAGTGAGGCTAATTAAGTTTATATGTAAACTAAGGTTATTTTTACATATTTATTCTGCTGTAATAGTATTTGCCTATAATGCTGTGTTTTATTTATATGTAAAATGTTTTTGATTTGTTTCATTGGTTGCCATTATTCGTGAGTTTGATGGCGGAGTGACTAAATCTCTGATTTATCAGCCGCCAGGTTTTCAGTTCGAGTCCTGACGGTGCCATGGATGCTTGTAGTGATTCGGAATTCGCTTTAAAACCGTAAGTCACAGTCAAATATCATAATAGAGCTTTTGGCGTAGGACTGAAAACCCTACTCATTTAAAAGAAAACGTTTCCTGTCATGAAATATGCTACTGAATCTGCTCAAAATTGTAATACATTGTTTTAGAAGCATTCTGTAATTATAGATATATGTGAATGAAGCGGCATTGAATTTATAAGTGGAAATGGAATATTTTACAAATTCTATGCATTATTTGTTGTTTCAATATCAATCTCAGTGGAATTCATTGTTTGTCACAATTATGGTTAAATATTTATAAGATTTTATTGGAATACAGAATATATCAGAATCGTGGCTCAATGTCAATTTGCGTCTCTAGTGAGCATTAAGGGTGCATAGGGGGGCTTTATTACAGACACTGCTTCGAAATACGAGAAGTCTCGATGACGATTGTGACGTTCAGCATCTTGCCTCGTTAGTCGGACTAGCTGGTTGAATTTTTCTGGGTTCTCTCCCATATGATATGCAAATGCGGATAATTACCCCTAAAATCCTGTCTGAAGGCACTTCCTTCTTCAGTGACACGAAACCAAGTGAGACTTCTACCTACAGATCCTTTATCACAACAGAAGCTGCACTCTCCTTTTCCTCCTTCCATGAGACCACACGAGTTCTTGGACTTAGTCTAGATGTTGCTGCTGACCAAGTTGTATAAGAAACAACAATAACATACAAATTATTTTGGGGGAATTTAATTTTAAAAAAGAAATAATTTTTTAGTCTTATCTGGTAAAAATATGCATTTCAGATTTAAAAAATGAGAATTTGTTTGTTGGCTATTTAATAACTTTTATTGGAATTTTGTTCCTTAATTTTAAATTTTTTTTTCATAAAAATATAACATTTTTAACATTGAATTTGCACCTACTATTTCTTCATGTAGCATTTTCTTTAAAAAAAAAAGGTTTAAAACCAGTTTATGTGTAAAGATATACTGAAGCTTAATTATAGGAAGTAGGATGTTGGTATGCACATTATATATTTCAAGCTATATTCCAAATGAGAAGTTTATAAAATTACATAGTCGAGAAATCTCTTTTCTATGAAACTCAATCTTAAAATAGAAAAGAATAGGACATAAGACTTCTAAGAAAAAAAAGGAGCAAATATCTTTGAAATTCTTCATGAAACTTTCAGGACATTTTTCTTCCTAAAAATAAGAAATATATATTTTTTTATAAATTGAATTCTTTCTACACATAACTGCATGGAAGCATTTTTGAAATTTAAATTTTTTACAACATCTTAAAGTGTAAAAAAGAATGGGAGAAAGTCTTTTGAACAGCGAACAATATGACCTTTGTTGAAATACAGAAGTACACTTTAATTCACAAGATATTTTTATACTTATTATTTTAAAACCACAAGATATTTTTAATGTCATATATATATATATATATATATGGCATTAAAAATATCTGGTGGTTTTTTTGTTTAAAATTATTTTGCAGTTTTTAGAGGAAATGGAAAATGCATGTGTTTTTTCTTCATATATTAAAACTGATTTTCACATTTATTATCAAATTCTAATTAATGACTTTTCTAAATGCATTATTATATACAAATATACGTAAGGACAATATATTGCCATAAGATATATATTAAAGCCATAAGAGACTTTTTCTAGGCCATATATATCTGACAAATTTTTACATAAAGCCATATACTTTATATTCACATCTTTAAGGCAAAATTTAATTTAAAATTTAAGAAGACAAGTACTTTTAGATTTCCTTTCTTTCAAATAAAAACAAAAGTCACTAAAATTGAAAATTGTTATACAATAATCTTTACAATAAATTATAAAACTTCAATATCTAATATTCTATTCAATATAGAATTGAATTTTGAGAGAGAATGAATAGATTTAAAGATAAAAAAAAAATATTATAATAAACTTCGTTGAAGTTAGATTTAACATGAATTTATTTATTTGTCAAAAATATATTGGTCTACTTTGTTCTTGGTTCACTTTTCCTGATAAAAATTATTTTTTTAAAATTTTACAAATATATATGATAGAAAGATATTTTATTTAACTTATATCATATTTTCGACCCATTTTGCAGAAATAAAATAAAACACATCACTTTGAGTTAAATTTTCAAAAGGCATGTAAAAATTTATAGAAATTCAGCATTTTATGCATGTACAAGTTTAAAACTTACATAGATATTTTGAACTTAGAGGTTTTTATTTTTTTTTTTTTTTGCATTAGGAATTCATTTATGTATTTGATTTCTCCTTTTACAAAATACGACAAAATGCTATTTTCAATCATTTTAAATTCATTCACGTCACGGACAACAATAAAAATGGAAATTTTATATACGATGTATTTTCATAAAAAAGGCATAAATGTATCCACACATTTTGAATATATATCTATGTACAATATCATTCCCTTAATAGTTAATATCTATATACATTATATATCTATCGAGTTTATATCTGTATACAATATCTTTCACTTTACATATAATAATCTAAACAATATAAACCTAAACAATAAATGAATTATTCTTTTGTTTCCAAAAAGTTTCACTTCAACAAAAAATGTTTAATTGTATTTGTGAAATATTAAGATATTCTTGCATACTTACTGTGATTTTCGAATATTTTTACTACTTGTTATTATACATTTTTCTTAAATTGAAATATAATAATTACTAATTAGTTATCATCATTGGCGCAACAGCCCAGTGTAGGCCAAGACCGTCTACCTACTGGCAGATTTTGAGACGAGAGATGTTTTTCTTTTTTACGGGGTAGGGTTGTCAGCTCTACGCCAGTCATATGAGACTGGGACCTACGGTTTAAAGTGGATCCCAAACCACTACAAACATCCATGGCACCGCCGGGATTCGAACCCAAAAACTGTGGTGCCTAGCGCCAGAGCGCTAGCCACTCGGCCATTCAGGCCCTATTTACTAATTAGTATATAGTATAATTCTAATAAAATATAAAAATCACTTTAAAAATTTTTGAAAGATATATAAATATATAATATATATGTATATATATATATATATATATATATATTATTTGCAATGGCATATATATATACTGCTATAAAAATCAAAATTAAAATGTATTGCAATGAATATTTTTTCATATTTTCTCGAAATCTCCATCAGGTCGAAATGTGACTTTTATTCACAGAAGCAAATATAGTCAAGATTTTTTATACATTATTGAAATTGGTTTGACATTTAGAAGAATAAAAATAAATAGTAATGCATATTTTTTCTTCTTCTGCAACAGCCCCATGGTGAGACAAGATCGCCTGTCTATTGGCAGATAAGCAATTTAAACTACTTTATATAAATAACAAATATATAATTTACATTTTATTCTTTCAAATAGTTATTAAAATTCTAAATAAAGTTTCATAAATTTCTTCTGATTTTGAGTATTTTTTTTTATTCTTCCTGATATAGTACATAGACAATGTTCCCAACTGAAATTTAAAATTAACGAAAATGGTGAATATACTATAATAATTTATTGAATATATTTATCTAATGAATATCTTAACTTTTTAAATACATAAAGGACACTTGATATGCCAGCATCAATAAAACATAACTTTGATTAATATTACATTATTTTAAAGAATTTTAATTTTTTTCATTATATATTTATTTTTTACTTTAATAATATTACTAAAATATCTACTTTTCTTTAGTTATTCATTGTTTTACAACGAAATGAAACCATGCATTTTTCATACATGTTAATTTATGTATAATTATTATTTTTTAATTAAAATGGTGTACAGCCATTCGAGGACTTTATTGTTTTACAACCTTTTGCTATGCACAATTTTTCCGCTTTTAGGCTTAAGTTTGGAAGTACTATTCCGATTTGGAAGTACGTTAAAAACGTATATTAAACGTTTCGAATAACAAGTTAAACATGTAAAATGAAATGTCCTTCCTTATGTTAAGTTTGAAGAAGAGGAATGTGAAAACTTCCCAGACTTTCTAGTTTTAAATTCTGGGAGGAAAATGTGGGTACAGTGTAGCAGGCACTCTGTGGTGCATCCTGGGTAATGATGAATCCACTATACGCTTGCCATTTTAGTGGTGAACGAACGCAGGCATAATTATCGGCATTCAAAGGTAATTTTTATTCAGTTGTATTTTACTTTATTTTACTCCACCCTTCGCCTCCATACCCAGATTCACCCCAGTTTAGAAAGTTGAAAATAAAATAATTAATAAAAAAACAGTTTTTAATTAAAAATCCTTCGCTTACAAAATTATAACGTTATAATGATTCTTGATATGGATATAACAATGCTGATGCTGTTTAACAAAAACATAAGCTGTTTAAGAAAACATGGACACAAACATAATATGAATATGGTGTGGCATGGTAAACAAATTATATGACAGTTTTCAGTCTGCAAAATACAAAATATTAAAATAATATTATTTAAAGTAAAAGAATGGGTGTTACGGATTCGGCTAATACTGCCCGCTGATATCCCCATTTACATAGTGGAGAAAAGATTTCGATCCAGAAAACTATATATCCAGAAAATTACAAATGAGCAAATGCAAAATCCTTATTTACCAATATAAAACAATTTGTTTTGGATGTTTGAATGTCACGTCATTGTGAAGGAATTATCGTTGTAGGTTTTACTATATACGAGTGTCTACTTCTCTACCATATCCTTTAAAAGGAAAGAAGAGTTGAAATGCTTCTTGGAAAATTGTGTACTATTGGAAATAATCTATAAATCTCCAAACAGGTTTGCCCTTAAATGTATATTTATTTGTACGGAATCGATTATTTGTATCTATGTCTGCGGTTTTGTTTGGTTTGTCGCTCTACGATCATTTTTCGCACACTTAAGGAAAATTAGACCGGCACCTACAGTTTAACATGGTTTCCGAAAAATTAACAAACATCCATGCCACCAACAGGATTCGAACCTGAAGCCTGTGAAAGCAATTTTATGAGTATAGAAAGAATATTTGATTTGGTTTGTTACTCTATGGTCATCTTGCGTACTCTTCAGGCTAATTAGACTGATACTTGCGTACTCTTCAGGCTAAATACTAATCAATAGCTTAATAAAATCATCGATTTTTTTCCTGTCACTTAACATGCATTTTCACTAAGCAGGGATTGAAACATTATATAAATTTCATTTGAATAAATTACATTTATTCCTTAAAATATTGCATTAAATTAATATTAAATTTAAAGATTTTTCTTCTGATACAAAACTGTTTAATTTATTATTTTTTATAAAGATTGTTTTAAGTATATTCATTATTAAGCTATATTTTCAAGATCTTTTAAATCACCTTTTACTGAGACGAAAATTTTGAAGTACATTATTTATGCTTACTGTAATAGAATTGATCCATTAACAGCCCAATGGAAACTGAAAAAAAAAATGATGTCCTGTAGAGTGATCAATAAATGGAGGAGGTGACAAGAACAGCTTTTGATGTGTTCTTTACATCCATGTATCGGAGCAGTGAATGTCACACTGGAAAATGACATTTTCCTGTTCCGCTCCCGGAGAACGAAAAGCCCCGTAATGAGATGAAAGCCCAAAGTGCCGTTCTCCACAACACGCCACTGAGCAATGTATTTCGTGTGACCTTGAATGGAATCGGATGCTCCCATTTGTTTCAGAAGTCATACAGAATGATTGAAAGAGAGATTTATTTCTACCATGGTAAATGCTTGTTTCTTTTTAAATTCACCATAAAATCCGTTAACGTAAGTAAAATAATAACAAATATGTCAGCGAGTGTCTTTTTTTACTGAATCTAATTGTCTTGCTTGATAAAGTTATAATTTATTTTTATTATTATTATTTTTAACAGTATGAATACATTCTTTGTGTGTTTGTTTTCATGTTTCTTTGCGACAGAATATTTTTTTACGATATGTAAGGCAATTTAATATTCATCTCTCATATTCATTTAGAACTTTTTTGCAACGCTCAACTACACTGAAACTAAATATTATAAGAATAATGATTTTCTTACTAGTTTTAGAGTATTCAAGGTCAAATTTACAATTAGGAAGCAGAATAGCCGAAGATGGAGTTTTAATTACCAATCCATTCGGCCACAATGTTTTTCTGCAATCTTATTTAATTCATTACAATTTTTTTGAAACCAGAGTGTGGACAAAATTCTTATTTAATTATGTTTTTATGTATTGTGCTATGTTTAAAATAATATATATTTTTGATAAAACTGCTAAATATTAATTAACTAAACTATTGTGTGTAGTTATTTTTAGTTAATTATAATTTTAACAAAATATTGCGCATACTATATGTGAAGTTTTTTGCAGACGTTGTCTCCATTGCAAATTATGAGGGAAAGTCTTCTTTATAATAATTATCACATTATTGTTCAAAAAAATTTTAATTAGAGACAATAATTTCGATAAAATCTTTATACAGATGATACATATTTTTTTTAAGATATTGTAATCTTATAAAAAATATATTTTTTAAATTATAATGCAATTTAAAGTTATAGGGGTTAAAATTTTTTTAATTTGATGACTAAATTGATCTTCTAAATAGTTCAAACTATATGGGAAAGACTTCCTTAAAATGATTATCACGCTGTCGCTGAAAATGAACGGTATTTAGTGACAATAAATCTCAATAAATTCTTTATACAGATGATAAATATTTTTTTAAAGTATTGCAAAAAAATATTTTTCCTAATAATTATATGTAGTTTTTAAATTAATGGGATTAAATGAAGATAAAGGCTTTAACCTAAGAAAAAACAGAAATTGTCATTTTCTTACCTTATTTTTTGTATAATTATTAATTTTACATAATACTATCAATATTCCTAACAGTTTTATAATATGTTTCTTCTTCATTAATATAAAAACTCCATGATGGGCAAGACCGTCTGTCTATTGGTAGATTTCGAGTCAGAAGATGTTTTCTTTTTACGACTTAGGGTTGTCATTCCTACGCCCAACGCTCTACAACCATTAAATTTATATCTATTTATCTCTCTCTATATATATTTATTATATTTTATTATTAATATACATATAGTTATATCTATCTATATATATATATTTCTTTCTCATTTCGAATCTTTGAATGTTTGAATTTCTTCTTTTACTTGAGTCAGGCTTACAATACTTAAGTCAGGCTACATTGGTTCTAGAAGATAAATAAATATCAGTAGTAAACATTAGTTCAAAACAATTTAGGTTTCTCTTAATTAAACTTCTTTTAAGACACTGCAGAATGCTTCAATTAAAACTTTTCAAAATAAAGTGTTTCGAACACCTACATCATTAGAAGAACCTAATAAAAACCTTTTCATTAGAAAATGCAATAGATCATTAAAACTGTTACTCCACGGAATTGAGAGCGTGGTTAGAGAAGCTCTTGAAAGAGAGATAAAAGTGATGACAGTTTTAGAGATAAAAGACTTTGTTAAGATCTCGGATTCGCCAAAGTATTAAGTTGTTTTGTATTTTGGAGGCAAGTGAAAGTAGCGGGGAAAGGAGTGTTAAGAGTGTTGAATTCTCTTTCAGTTAATTACAGTGCGATTCTTCTTTTCTCGATGATTAGAATTCTTACATTTAAAGTGAGTAAAATGAAATATCATGTGTGAACTGCTTTGAAAATGAATACTTAATCGAAAGTTTGAGAAGATTCTTTTTATATAAAAAAAATGTTATGAATTTTTGATACTAGCGAGTTTTAAACAAATTGTTAAAGTAAAGAAAAATTACTTAATTTTTATTTTTTATTTTAATACCTTTCGCTCGTTATTTATCAGAATATAAAACATTAACGTATTAACACATGCGTTGCCTTTTGAACATTAATACCAAATTTGTGAAACAAAAAAAGTATATATATATTTACTTTGACTATACTATCTCTCAACGTTTTTCTAATATCTAACGTCTTATATAATTTTTGTTCTCAACAATTTTATCAACCTAATTTAAAATATTTAATCCAGTAAATTTTACTTAACATGCCGCCATTATTATTATTTAGTAGATACCATTATATTGGAAATACCATTATATTGGAAATACCATTATATTGGAAATACCATTATAAATTATATTAATAGAAACAGTTACAATTACATTATTTCTAAAAATCTTCAGTGATTGTAAAAAAAAATATACTGTCGTTCAAATTTGCGAATGTATAAAAATAATCTTAAAAAGAGTTATTACTTAGATAATAAATTTTTCACTGACAGTTAGATATAAAATAATAAATTTTTTGAAAAAAATAGATTTTATTCACGATTCACCAATTTAATCTGTCTTATTTTAAATAACTGGTTATCTAAATTCTATCGCACTAATCCTGCTACATGCAACATAGAAACATTGGATTAGGTAGAAAACGGTGCAATATTCCATTACGACTTTTCTAAAATGTACCACAATTGTGAATAAATAAAGAGCAACGGAACAAAACAAATGATTTTATAGTTACACAGTCTACAAACATCAATGCAAAAGAATGCTTGTCATTCTTAAACATGCAAGAGTACATTTTTCTTTTCGTGAGGAACGTAGGATTGAAAAATTTGAAAGATCTGAGCATGGGCGGACGTCTTATCCGAGAGAAATACGGGCATTAGACTCATCATTTTCTTGGGATGAGCGATTGGCAAATAAGCATGCATTTTATGAGAGTTTCGAAGGAAGTCCAGAGTGCTGCAGAATAGAATTCATGGAAAAAATGTCATTTTTCAACTGTCGTTTTTCACTAAGACTTTGGTGAGTAGTGCATTTTGATTTACAATTTAGAGGTTGTTTCTTTTTTGAAAAGTAAAAGCTTGAAATGCATTGTTGTTTACCGTTTTTTGAAACCAGAAAAGTGTTTTCCAGATGATTATAGAAAAATGTTAACTTACTGTTTATGAAAACAATAATTTATTGAATTTGTAATTTTAAAATAAAATATATAAATTAACAACCACCTAAAAATACATATATTCCTTCGAAATTGATTTAATAATATATTTGTCAACTAACTTCACAATACAAAATTAAAATTTAATATTTATTGATTTTTTCATGTGTTTAGGTTTAGGTTTTTCATATGAAACATTTACTTAATACTCTAGTTCTTAAGCTGTTTTGTGCCATGCACCCCTTTTGTCAGTAAGGATATGTATCTACTTATACAGCTTAATATTTTTAAAAGTATAAAATAATTTGTAATATTAAAAATATGTAAGCAAAAAATATTTTAAATACATTAAAAAAATAAATGTAATAAACTTATTTATGTTAACCATTTTAAATGTGTATTATAATATGATTTAGTTTTCATCTAATTTCTTAAGTTTTGTTTATTTACATAGTTAAAAACAATTTTTTCAAAAGAATATTTTTCAATCTTGGGAGAATTAGTATCATCCCCGCTTGAAAACTGGCGCTGTTGAAATAAAAAACTCAAACAATTTAAAAGGAGTTGTGCTTAGTTAAAAAGAAATTGTGGCAGAGAAAGTGCTGAGCCACACCTTCACTTTCTAAAACCCAATTTTTGATTCAGGGCGAATAAAAGTCCATTAGAATCATTAAACGAAAATCATGTTGGCTTTAAATACGAAATGTACCCTAGATCGTTATTTATCTTCTGATTGAGGTGAGCGTGGAGGTAGATTTGACCAGCAACATCTTTAACAAGCACGTATCAGCAGCTTATTGCACCTGAACGATGTCGTGCGTTATTTTCAGAATCCTGACTTTCAATTCTTAGACTTACTGAAAAAATGCGTTAGTAGCATCTCTATGCTAAACATGAAAATCGTACTTGCCTTTAAATAGGGAGTGATGTAAACTTCTCTTTCAAATAATATTTATCTACTGATTGGGAAGTGTCAGGCTAAACCCAGCCTAACAAAGATATCTTTTATAAAAGGAAAAAATAGTATCAGAGTTTATTAAATTTGAAAACCAAAGCAAACAAGATAATGGAAATAGACATTGGACATAATGGAGTGGTAGAATGAAGTGGAAGAGCATAGTATCATAGCTTGTTTGAATTGAACAATATCGCAAGCATATGACATAATAGAGGGGTTACGCGAAAGAGATTTATTTCCACGATATTCAGAGAGATCTTTGCCAGAAATGTGCATGATTATATTGATCTCAGAAAAGTCCAAAAGGCCAGGATCACGTCGTATAGGGGACAACTGAGAGAGGGACAATCACAGTTTTAGCCGACATTCCACGTCTTGATCATCCGCATAAGATTATGTGTAATAGAATTTCTGTGGCACCAGGAGTGACACAGTAAATGATAACAATGATAACAACTGGATTTCTTTTAGATAGGTAGGGAGTCAGATGCCCCCAGTGTCCATGCCACCGGATTCCAAATCACTAACATTTGCAACTTAAATGATGTTATTCTAGAGTTTTTCGTGGCTGAGTAGAGATCTATTGTATTCTCATATGAGAGCCGTTTTTATCTTGATGCCAGTTATGGCCTTATATAGTGATAGAAATAAACATAAGAGCTTTCTTAACCATCAATCTGAGTCGTAGACACACAAAAGAAAGCTTATGATTTGGGACATACAACAGTAAGATACCTCTCATTATCCTCTCCCCCACACCCCTGAGACACATACATGTAAGATAGCCTAGTGAATTAACTGGTTTTGTTAAGATTTGTGTTCACTATTCCATAGGGAATTTTCCAACAGAATAACTCTCGCATAAATAGAGTCTCTATGACCCAACGTGCTCTTCGTTATATGCCCAGTCGTCTTTGACCTGCGGGATCACCGGATCTTTATCTCCAGCACATATGCAACTTTATTGAGGTCCAGCGTCATCCACAACGGTCGTTGTTGTTTGACTTATCCAATACAAAAAGGGATGCATTATAGTGTATAAGTGAGGGCAAATTGTACCACAGAATGCATGAGGGTATGCATTCAAATACATGGAGACTATTATTGTAATTTCAATTTCACATTTGAAATGGATATTTTAATACAACAGTGAAACTTTAATCAAATAATGATACTGTCAGTAAAATATTTTTGCTTAAATCCATTTATTCTTTGTTTTTATTGTAGTTGGATTTCGATTTCATCAATGCTAATGAATTTAAGATCAACTGTAACAGCAAAAATCATTCTTTTAAAAACCTCGTAATGACTTAGTAAATTTTAAAAAAAGACATTTTTAGGAGATGTCATTGAAATAACGGTATGAGTGAAAGTTGATAAAACAAATAAATTTTAAATTTTTAATAAGAACTTTGATTGGGTTTAGTTTGGCGCTCATGTTTTATACCGAATTCTTAGTGAGTAAATTTTTTGCTTTGTAATCAAATATAAATTAATTTTTATAGTTTATACATTTACAGGTAATAATGTTATTTGATTATAAATAAATGAAATATAAGTTAATAATTTTTGTCATTTAAATTCTTTAAATCATGGAATAAGCCCAAAAACGTTTGGGTAAATGTGTAGACTTTCCTGAGAATCTATGCTCTAAACAATCTTTAATTTTATATTTTCTTAAATTTTACTTTGGAATATATGAGACAATAAAGATTAATTTTGTGTTAAATATTGTGTGATTTTTATGTTTGGCTTGAGCAATTAATGTATTACTTTTATCATGGTTTTGTAACTATGTTAAGTATAAAATATATAATAATATTTAATAATTATGCATATATGTGTGTGGTTCCGTCTGCTATAGTGTTTTAATTATTTTTTTTTGAGTAAATTAATATAAATTATATAAGTTTAATTCGAGTTATAGAACTATAAGTGTGTGGCATATGCCATGCTAGCCTTTAAAGGTAAATATTTACTACTCTTACATAATCTACTAAACCTTGAAAAGCGCTAGTCACTGAACGAAGTTTAATGGTGAAAGACAAGGCATTTTCCGTAATTTCCATTGTGTTTAAAATAAATTACAGTTTGACATTTGATGATGATCAAACAAAATTTCCACAAGATATCCTTTCAAAGGATTGGAGGGAAATTTAATGTGCAGTAGCCGTCACCATACGAACTGGACGTAAAGATTTCAATTAGTAAGCAGAATGTTTTATGCAGGATGAATTGAGAAATTGTAAATACCTCATAAAAATGATTGAAAAGTTTTTTAACGAAAATGATTCGAATTCTTTTGTTTAACAGTTTTTGCCGAAAACTTTTGAATAAACTTATTACAACATCGAAAATAGTTTCAGAAAAAGAGTATAGAACTCACATTCATTATAAATTTTTCTATATTTTTCTATATGTTAATGTTTTTATTCAAACATTGGTTTTATTTTTATGTTCATACTCCTTATACTTCTGAACTTATAGTATTTATAGTAATGTTCTCTAGAAGATCTTATTAATAAAATTTTTGTAATGAAATAAGAGCTTTTAAATATTTCTTTTATTGTGTTTAGGTGCTGTTAATTACTGTACAGAATTTCTAACTATAAGTTCTATAAGTGTATGTTCCTAACATTTAATTATGTTCTATTTTTAATGCGTAAATTGAATCTTTGTTGCAGATATTCCTACCACATGATACAAAATCTCTAAGATAAACTTCTTATTTAAACACCAAAAGCTAATTTTCAGGATCACATATTCAGTATCATTCTATTATTCGATTTTATTTAACATAGTTTCATTAGTGCTAATGGTCTTTCGAGATTTTCCTCGAAACTTGAACCCATATAGAATCTTTTGATGACGTGTTTTTATTTCTTAAATGGGAGTATTAATTTTCTTTAAGCAAACCCTTTAATCAAAGCGAAAACTTTTTATACATTAGCCTGGGAGAGTTATAAATAAGAAAGTTCCATCTCCAGCCACTCCCTCTCACAATGGAACAAAAGACACTACTCCAGAAGATAAAACACATCTTGATAAACTGGTAAAGAAGGAGGCTGAGGAAAAACTGAGTTTCTTTTGCAGGTGAATGCCTCAGAAACTTCAGCATTATAAGAAACCTGCTTCTTGGTGTGGAATGAGATCCATTTAGCCTCTCGATCCGGACTCTGGGGAATCTGAAGAAAAGGATTTTTTGTTTGTGGCTTCACTACACAGTGAAAGCATACTGGAGGGCTTTGTGTTACCTGGTGACCTGTGTGAATGAAGGCTATCAACAATATATAATCCTTCTTTTTGATTTATACGTATTATAAAAAGTGATAGGAGGGAAATCATTTCTCTTTGTGGCTAATCAATGGACAAAACATTCCATCAGTGCTGAAATTGTTCAAATGAGTTTCGTGTCTGAATAAGCTGATGACATTAAATCTCAATGAGATTATACTTTTATTTTAAACATTAATATCTAGAAAAGGACAAGTGATAAATAATGCAAAGCTAAATGCTTCGTTTTATAATGAGGATAATTAGACGAAACATTTTTTGGTTAGTTGGTAATTGGACAAAAGATGTTTCTTTTTTTTTTCTAGATCGAAGAGTATTACGTGAAAACTCTTAATAGGAGTAAATTGTTCTTTTCTTATTTCTTCTTAAAATGGTTGTCTGTTTGTGAAAATTATTATCTTGGAGAAACATTGTCTTCTTAGCTGTTATTTCTTGAAGAAAAAAAAGTAAAACATTTTTTAAAACATACGTATAAAGTATAGAAAAAATATCAAACACTGGTTGAGATATTTTCACATAGACATCACAATCATTATAGAATCTCACCAGTTTTAAAACAATTAATGTAACGAAATTAATGTAATGAAAGCAATTAATTAAAAATCTTTACGCAACATTTTTTCCGAATTATATATCTTATATGTCTTATCACAAAAGGGCCCGTATTGTACAGTAAGTTATATTGTGATTTAATAAAATGAAAATTTAAAGATCAAATTTTCAGTTATAATAATGCTAATTCATTGTAGTTAGGGAAGTAATTTAATCTTCTGTTTAAAATTTGTTAACAAATATGACTAAAAAACCGATTTCAAAAGAAACTGATTTTAAAAATGTTCAAAAATATATTTAATATTTATGAGTTTATATAGCAATTTAATGTTACAGTTTATTAATCAACAATTAATTTACATACTTAATTTTAAAGTAGTATTTTTTAAATATATTTTTTTCTTTATTTCTTTAAAACTGAAATATTAAATATTTTACAAGTAAATATGAAATTAATAATTTAATTACGTAATTATTATGAAATTAATAATTTAAAATAAATAAATATTAGGGAATCAAAAATTCTTTAACTAAAACTGCATCAAGAAAATTAAATTATATATGTATTAATTCTATTTTATGCAGAGAATTCACTACATATTTCTTTGTGTTATTAAAAAGTAAACATTTGATGTTATTTTGAATAACTTTTGTGTATTACAGCTTTTACCGTTTATTTTCATAAATATTCAAACGGCATGTGGAAAATCCTTTTTTGATATCCAAACCAGATAGTTCGAATAAATATTTGCATAGAAGCTCATTTAAATAAATGTTTATTTTTTATCTACATCGAAATTTACATTGCAAAATATTTTAAGCCATTCTGATTATTCATTATAAATCATGTTATATAAAATTTCAACAAAACTTTATTTATATATTGGTGGAACTAACTAAAGGCTTTGATATTTGTTTCTTTTACACATAAAAAAGATTATAATAAAATAATAAGATATTAATTGTTCTAACAAATCTTTTCAAAATAGGTGTTTTTTTAAATGTTCATACATTTATTTACGATTATTGTAAATAAAAGTGATTTATATTGAAGAAATATTCATTTATTTCGTTACAATTATTTTGACTTAATTTACATGAGAATAAATTTTATTTCTTATTAATAAATAAACAACACAATTTGAACACAACACAAATAACACAATTTGATTCTGCATTTGAAATCCAACTTTGCATTACAGTCAACATTATTTAAATAACATTTATTTTCTACATCACATTTCTTTGTAGCTTCAGAAAGAAACACCATCTCAGCTCTACCAAACAATTTATTCCTGTCTTTTTTGACGAAACCTTTATAAAAGAGTTTCCATGTTCCTTATTCAAACATTCAGTCTTCATCGATTCATTACGATGCAACATATCCTATCGATATGACCAAAACCTCCAGAGATATTCTCACCGTAGAAAAGAATAAAAAGAAAAAAGTTTTATCTTCTCGGAGAAGTGGAGGAATTCTTTTCGCACTTTACCACCCAGAAAATGTTCTGTGTGGGGCTGCTGAATAATAAACTAAGAAAAACAAAGCTTCCCCTGACATTATTTCATTGCTACTCTCTGTTGGTACATTCTTCCCGTTCTTTCGGATGGGAGTTGTTAGAACGGCACCATTTTCTAGAACGGTTTTGTTCGAGTTGTGTTGTTGTCATCCTTCTCTTACTCATTCTTTCTTTTTTGTCTTTCGTTCTTAGAATCTTTCGCTGATAAAAGAGGCTATACCTTTCAAAACGGTGGATGACATTGATTTTATATATAAACTAAAAGCTATGTAATATAAATATGAGGTATGTCATATTTTATATTAATTTCTTGCTACGATTTATGTTGTTGTTGTTGTTGTTTCTTATCCCACTTGGCTGGCCAAGCCCACGAGCCCATATGGACTCATGATTGAAGGGGAAGGAAGCAGCTTCTGTTGTGATGGAGCACCCGTAGGTAGAAGCCTGATTTTTGCTCCGTGACGCTCTTACAGTCATAGGAGACCGGGACCTACGGCTTAAAGTGGATTCCGAACCACTACAAACATCCATGGCACCGCCGGGATTCGAACCCGAAACCTGTGGCACCGAGCGCCAGAGTGCTAGACACTCGGCCATTGAGGTCCCAAATTTTGCCAACGGCACGCAGTGTTCCCAGGTGGTCACCCACCCAAGTACTGACCGCGCCCAATGATGCTTCACTTCGGTGATCTAACAAGAACCGGTATATTCAGCATGGTACGGCCGATTACGATTTATAGTATGCACGATTTATAGTAGGTATTATATGAATGAGAGATGAATGCAGATTAAAAAGGAACTTAAAATTTTAAATAATCTACAAATCAATAATGGTAATTCAAAACATATATATGGCAGAAAGTAATATTGAGTACATTAGAACTTTCATCCATAAAAATTATCGTATTATATAAAATTCTCTAAAATTTTACTACAAATGTATCATAATAAATTATTTAATTTATGCATTATTTTGCTTATAATTTTTGAAAGAAAAAATTATTTAATAACTTAAAATAAAACTTAGCTATTTATATGTTGTTTCTTATCTCATTTAGTCAACAGCAATATCTTGATCAAGTTCATGAAACCGTGTGAATTTTTTAAACCGACGAGTCATGATAAAGGATAAAAAAATATAGCTTTTTTTTTTGTGCTTCGCTTTGCGTCACAAAGACATGGGGAACACAAATAGAGAAAAGTCTGACTTTATCCTATCAGGTTATCTCCAGGGCACGCATTACCCATTTTAGTCTCCTTTAACGATATATTTATAATAATTGTTTAATTTTTCACAAGAAAAATTAAAATTTTAGATGTAGTGCATTTAATTTCTTTTCAACTACTTTCTAGAAGCCACCAATTGCCATAAATTTGCAATACAAAGCGTTCTTTTCAATAAATCAAATACATAATAATTAGTAGGTCAGGCACTACAGGTCTATGCAAGAACAGCTTTTAAAATGTGCGCAATGTTTGTGAGAAAAAGCAGTAGTTCATTTCTTAATATGACCAATAGCTTTCTGTTGATGCGGTTTGCTCTGTTAATGTCATTGTAATAAATAAATTTATTTTTTTTGTAGTTACAGAAAGTAGAAACAGTTTTGTGGTATTATAAGTGCTTTATAACATTTATTCAACCGTTTTTATATTATTTATCGTTGTAGGAGAAACTAGCAATATTCATATATCCTTCGCAGATACTTCTTTCGTCTAATATTTTGCTAAGCTGCTTTATTTATACGACTTTACGATTGCTTTATTTATTTATATTAATTCATGCTACATCACACGCCATAACAGATTTGTATTTAATTCAATTCAATTAATGAAAATATAATTGAATTTAATTCATTGGAAATAATGAAACTTAAATAAAATATGTAATTTCAATTTTTTTCCCCTTATATACACTGAAGTGACAAAAGTCATGGGATAGCAATATGCAAATTTTCAGATGGCAGTAGCATCGCGTAGAACACGTATAAATGCGCAGTGCTTTCGCAGAGCTTTCATTTCTGTTCAAGTTATTCATGTGAAGAGGTTTTGACGTGATGATGACCGCACGACGGAAATTAACAGACTTTGAACGCGGAATGTTAGTTGGAGCTAGACGCATGGGTCATGCCATTTCGGAAATCGTTAGGGAATTCAACATTCCCAGATCCACTGTGTCAAGAGTGTGCCGAGAGTATGAAATTTCAGGCATAACATCCCACCATGGACAGCGCAGTGGTCGACCGCCTGCACAGGACCGAGACCGGCGACGTCTGCAAAGAGTCGTAAATTCTAACAGACAAGCAACACTGCGTCAAATAACCGCAGAAATCAATGTGGGACGTACAAGGGACTTATCTGTTAGAACTAGAAAAGAAGAAATTTGAAGAGGAGAAATTTGGCTTTCTTGGGCTATTCCAGCAGAAGACCGACTCGAGTGCCTTTACTGACAGAACGACATCGCTTGCAGCGACTCTCGTGGACACGTGAGCATATCGGTTGGTCCCTAGATGAATGGAAAACCGTGGCCTGGTCCGATGAGTCACGATTTCAGTTGGTAAGAGCTGATGGAAGGTTTCGAGCCTGGCGCAGACCCCACGAAGCCACGGACCCAAATTGTCAGCAAGGCACTGTTCAAGCTGGTGGTGGCTCCGTAATGGTGTGGGCTGTTTTTTCATGGCATGGACTTCGTCCTCTGGTGCTACTGGACCGAACATTGACTGGAAATGCTTATGTTCAGCTACTTGGAGATCACTTGCAGCCATTCATGGACTTCATGTACCCAAACAACGATGGGATTTTTATGGATGACAATGCGCCATGTTACCGGGCCACAACTCTTAGCGATTGGTTTGAAGAACATTCTGGACAATTCCAACGAATGATCTGGCCACCTAGATCGCCCGACATGAATCCCATCGAGCATTTATGGGACATCATCGAGAGGTCTGTTCGTGCCCAAAATCCTGCACCATCAACGCTTTCACAATTATGGATGTCTATCGAGACAGCATGGCTCAATATTCCTGCAGAAGACTTCCAACGACTTGTTGAGTCCATGCCACGTCGAGTTGCTGCACTTCGCCGGGCGAAAGGAGGGCCGACACGATATTAAGAGGTATCCCATGACTTTTGTCACTTCAGTGTATCTTGCTTTCTGCCACATGCATTGATAAAAGCCAGTGAAATAATGTTTTCAGTCTGTAAATCTTTGTTAGTTATTTTGATTATTTTTGATATTCAAAGATTTCGAAATTTCTTCTTTCCCCGTCAGCAATTCTGTTTTCATCAGCAGACTTCATTACTAACAGTCTTCAATTTAAAAATAATAGAAATAGTATTTAACCTTTTTGTATATTTATTTGGAGTCTTATTTCTGTTAAATAATAATGATTGACAACTTTTTTTTCATTTCCAATTAATAATATAATAATTGATTTCAAATTATTGTTTTTGAGGAGTTTAGAAAATATAATTCCATAAGTTTTGCAACATAAACGGCAAGGAAAATCTCAAAATTATCAAAAAGTTAAAAAAAAACCTAATTTTTTTATCCAAAGTTGCTTAATCCATTTTTGAAGAATAGTAAATTTAAAAGTGGCTGAATATTTTAATATTTTGAAATAATACGCTGCTGACAACAATTTTTATTCTATAACATTTGCATTTTTAAAATCATTTTTCGAAATTATTAAAAAATAAATGTGTCCTTCGTACATACCCTCAACCATTCTTTTGTAAAAAGTTTCTGAAAATCTGATTTTTTTGTGTAATATAACATTGTAGAATCATAAAAAAAAATTTTTGATAAAAAAATATTACAACTTTTTCTCTGTTTTCTATCTTTACACTTAAAAAAGAAAAAGGTTTAAAAATTTATTTCTTTACTTCAAACACTACTTATAATCGCACTGACAGGAAGAGGTCAATATTTTAATTGCTTTATTTATCTCTGCTAGTTTTTTTGAAAAAATAATAGACTCCGTAGACATAGATTCAGATAATAGATTCCGTACGGATAGAAATAGTTTCAGATAGGCATTAATACAAAATAGTTGGAGATTTATTGGTTATTTTCAATAGTACACAATTTTCCAAGAAGGCATTCCAACTCTCATTTTCCTATAAAGAGTAAGGTAATGGAATAGGTACTCGTTTATAGCTGAAACTTCTACGATTATACCTCCTCTACGTTCAATGACGTGATGAACAAATATCCAAAATTGAAAAAAAAATTGTTTAAATTGGTAAATAAGGAATTTGCTTTTGCTCATTCGTAGCTTTCTAGACATATAGTTTTCTAGATGGAGTTTGCATATGGGGATATAAGCGGTTAATATTAATTGAATTCTCAGCGTCATTCTTTTTTTTTATTATTATTTTACACTACGCAGACTCAAAACTGTCATATTATTTTTTTACCATGTCATACAATATTTTCATAACAGGCTTGTGTGCCATTTTTTCTTGTATTGTTTACTTTTCGATTTACTTATACTTATATTAGTTCAATAGTATCATACCATTGTTATTTCTATATTAAGATCAATTATACTGTTATAGTTCTGTAATTGAAGGTTTTTAATCGAAAAACATTAAATCTAATGACATTAATTCTATGCATTATTTTTTTCCACGCTGTAAATTTGACCATTGATCACTGATGCTTGGTTTGACTTGTCGCTCTACAGTCATTTTGTACACACTTTGGGCTAATCAAACCGATACCTACAGTTTAATGAGGATTCCGAAACAAAAACAAATAGGATTCGAACCGGAAGCTTGTAGTACCGTAGGCCAGAGAGATCACTGAGGAGGTATAATCGTAAAAATTTCAACTATATACAAGGGCCTATTCCCTTACATTACCCTTTATACGAAAAAGAGATATAAAATGCAGTATTAGAAAATTTTCAAGCGTAAATATCTTGCATGTGTACTATTGGAAAAAACCTTTAAATCTCCAGTTAGATTGTCCTAGTGTTCATCTAAGTCTATGTAATATACGTCCGGAATCTATAATCTGAATCTAATCTATTCTCTTTTCATAGCAATTACTAGAGATCAACAACGTAATTAAAACCTTGATTTCGTCCAAGTAACTTGACACGCATTTCCACTAAGCATGGATAGGAACATTAAATCAAATTCTATTTGAAAAAAATGTAATTATTCCTTAAAAAATGCATTAAATAAATGTTAAATGTAAATATATACATTTTATGTGAAACTGTTATATTCATAATTTTTTTTTTGAAGATTTTTTTAAATACATTCATTATTAAGTTCCTTTTTCAATGTCTTTTAAATCACCTTTTACTCAGACGAAAATTTGGAAATACATTATTTCTGCTTACTGCCGTAGAATTGATCCATTAACAGCTCAACAGAAACTAAAAAAATTATATCTTGTAGAGTCATCAATAGACAGAGGAGGTGACAAGAACAGTTTTTGATATGTTCTTTACATCCACGTAATCGGAGTAGTAGATGTCACACTGGAAAATGACATTTTCCTGTTTCCGCTCTCGGGAAACTAAAAGCCCCGTAATGAGATGAGAGCCCAAAGTGCCGTTCCCCGCAACACACCACTGAGAATGCATTTCGTGTGACCTTGAACGGAATCCGTGTGCTCCCATGTGTTTCAGAAGTCATACAGAATGGTTGAAAGAAAGATTTATTTCTCCCATGATAAATGTGCGATTCTTTTTGAATTCACCATAAAATCCATTAACTTTGGAATAATAATAATAAATATAAGTGTCTTGTGTTAGCAAATCTAATTTTTTTACTTCATAAAGTTATTATTTATTTTTAATATTATTATTTTTGAACAGCATGAATGCAGTGATTCTTCGTGTGCTTGCTTTCATGTGTCTTTGCGACAGAATATTATTTTACGAAATGTAATGTTATTTAATAGTTCTCTGTCGTGTTCATTTCGATCTTTTTTGCAGCTTTAAACTACACTCAAACGCAATATTGTAAGAATTATGGTTTTCTAACTAATTTTAGTTGGTTCAAGGCCAAATTTACAGTTTGAAAGGGTGTAAACAATTTACAATATGGGTGGGTGTGTAAACGCATTATTTTTCAACTAAATAAGCATTTAAAATGTTACAAAAACCTCTTGGTATAAAATTTCGATATTGTTAATAAAATTTAAAATAAATTGTAGTATATAGTGTATATTAAAATATGCTGTTTATTAAAGCACCATGACAATGTAACGCATAGTTATAAAATTCAAATTACGGTTTTTGTTTAAAAAAAAAGAAACAATAAACAATTAAGCATTGATGCTATTATGAAAACAAGTAGTCATGAAATATTGATATTGTTCTTAAAATAAATTTTAAGCGAATTTTTTGTATTAAAATTTTTCTTTTTTAAATTATAAAGACAGCGCAGCGGTATATATTTTACGCAGTTAAATATTATTAAATTACTACAATAATTATTTTCATTTAACATTATTATATTTATTAAATACAATTTGAATTTTACCAAAAAATAAAATGAATTGCGTAGAGTTTTTATTTATTATTATATTATTATTATTTCCTTCACCAACATAATAATTAAATATTATTAATTTATTATTAATATTACACATTATTATAATAATATTATGATGTTTATTAAATACAGTTTTTACTTTTTTAAAAAGAATTTGTGTATAGTTTTGATTTACTTGCTAAATAAATATAATAATAAATACGAAAAATTATGTTAAAATGTAATAATGAATTTGTTTATTGTAATTCGTAAAATGCAGTAATGAATAGTTCTCCTCAAAATATAATGTTAAATTTGCACCTGCAGCTCTTAACAACTAAATCAAAACTTCCAACTACATAATAATTAAATAATATTAATAATTAATTTTTAATATTACATATTATTATAATAATATTATTATATATATTAAATACAGTTTTTATTTGGTTTAAAAATAAAAAAAATTGTACATTTAAGTATAGTTATTTTTAAGTTATAAAAAATACAAAAGGACAGACAAACATGATACAGAGACACAAAGATGCTCTGTATTATATATGATCAGTCGAATTTAATACAATGGCTCATTCTCTTGAGGCTCTTAACAGCTAAAACAAATCCTTCCACAACATAATATTGAAATTTATATTCATTCCTTACATATTGCATTTTCAATGCACCTAAAAGCGCAGACATTCCAGCCAACCAGCCCTACATTAACACCACCCATCGACCGAAATCAGAGCCCGGCATCCCTTGCAGTTGAAGTGATGTCTAAGGATGATTCGGATGAATGAAGGTAGCATCAATGGCGATTAAGTGGAGTAGAAGCGTGTCCTGTCTGGAGCCATTGACAGCGTAATCAGACTTCAGATTACACACGACCATTTCAGAACTCGAGGCTTCCAGAGGATCCTTCCCGTCTGAATAAATGGATGTATTGCATTGGGGGCCTCACTTCAACGGAACGGGGAAGATTAACCGGTAATTAACAATATGCTTCATTTGACGAGGGATGTAATCAGTTGTTACACATGTTTAGTGGAAATCTATTCTTTGTGATACAGTCACGCAGGATATATATAAACTTGAGCTGTTTGTATCATTTAATTCTCTAGGATGGCGTTAAATTATTTGTTTTTACAAACAATTCCATATTATTGAGCTTCAGAAGAATCGTTGATGCATTAGTTTGCACATTAAGTATTTTATTATGATATCAATAATTATTAATAGAAAATTAAGTATGAATAATGGTAAGAAATGGTATTGATGGCTAATGATTGGTTATAATTGCTGAGGAACAGTTTCAATCCCTAAGGATCTAATGATAATGAAACCTAGAAAAATTGCTTATAAATCAGTTCGTACGGCATATATTGAATTAAAAAATGTATATTTAAATTAAATAATCATATTATATAATTTAATGTGATAAATTATAATTCATATTTAAAGTAATTACAATATTAATATTAAATATAGCTCTTGATTTATATAAATAATTCAAAAAATTAAATTATTTCTATAATTATTTCTTATTGTTTCTAAACTAATACATTTTATTCAATTACATAATTTTTTTCAAATTTATATTTCAATAATTATATGAAACATCGACTATTCTTTGAATTTACCATATTAGACGAAAAGAAAAGCCAATTTCTTGACATCATATAAAATTTACATTTATTAATTGGTAAACAGCACTAATTCTAAAGCATTCTTTGTTTCTTTTTAAGTTTTGCATTCCATATCCCAGAAAAAATTCCTTAAATAATTCAAAACAAAATTTTATTCAATTAAATTCTCAATCCTTAATTTTATTATTTTTTTCTAATCTACAATGCATTCTAAACCTTAAAACTTTATCCAATTGAAGAAATATTTCATGTAACAATTTTGTCTGAAAATTGTTTTATTAAAAAAAAACATTTTACTTAAATTGCTAAAGAAATATTTACTTAAAACATTGCAAAAGAACAAAGTAAGGAGAATACTTAATTTCACTTTCAATTTTACTTTTAACTTTTAACTTACACTTTACTTTTAACTATTATCTTATTCTCTTAATTTAATATGATTTTGCTCTATTTTTTACATTATAACACGAAATTATTTCTATTTATAAAGACCATTTTTTTTGCATGATGTTCTTGAAAAGTAAAAATATAAAAGATTTTTATAGACTTATTTTTGATTCTGAAGATAAAGTTTAATATTTTGAATGAAAATGTATGTTTATTTCTTGATACTTTAATTTGTCATAAAATGATTTTAAGTTATCTTTTTTATTTAATATTTTTTGTTCTATATATTGACTAAATTGTATGTAATGGATAAAAAATCTAATTACTTGGAAAAAAATATAAAAAGGTTTAATTTATTTCATACTTTCTCCTCCTACAGAAATTATAAAAGGGCCATTTGCTTTTATTATAATTTAAATTTAATTTACGATAAAAAATTTACAGCTTTTAAAAATTCGTTTCTTTTAAACAATTAAAGTGTGTAATATTTTCAAATGAATAGAATTGAAAAAAAAATTAAATTATGAAACTAAATTAATAATAATATTTATTTTCAAATAAATAGTAAAAAAATTAAATTTTCATTTCATATCCTCAGTTTGATTTAACATAATTGCTATAAATAATGTTTATAAATAACTCAAATTCAATCAAATGCTTAAGATACATTTGGATTTAACTTTTTTATTTCTTCTTAAATGCGTTTTTCTAGTTTTTAATAATTTTTAAAACAAGTAAACAGAATTATTTTTACAGCAATACTTCAGATTTTAAAAGTAATTTAATATTTCTCAAAATATTTATTTTTTAGTAATATATTTGTATGTTCAAAAGAAAAATTTATTACGGTCAGTACATCTTTCATAATCGATATACAGTATCTGGAAGGCAGTGCCGGGAGACCTCTCGAAAAGTAGAAAAGTCGACAATACAGCTGACACATGCGCAATAATAGGTATCACGTGTCAGCTATATCCTATAAATACTCTGGGGAGTCGACTAGAGTTGTTTTTTGTCAAGATGCCGCCACGGGAAGAGTTGTCTGAGTTCGAGAAAGGTGTGTTGGTTGGATTGCATCTTGCCAAGGTGTCAATTAGGGAGATATCCCGTCTCCGTAACTGCTCAAAATCAACTGTAGCACGTGTTGTGTGTCGCTACAAGACTGAGGGACACTGTCAGAACAAACCCCGAAGTGGAAGACCTACAGTGGTGATGGGCCAAAGACCACCGTACTTGGACTCTGGATGACTGGAAACGCGTCCTTTGGAGTGACGAGTCACGATTTACCCTTTTCCGTTCCGATGGACGTGTTTGGGTATGGCGTTTACCAGGAGAACGCCTTTTGCCCGAGTGTGTCGTCCCAACTGTAAAGTTTGGTGGAGGAGGATTGATGATATGGGCCTGTTTCTCCTGGTACGGGGCTGGCCCACTGGTGAAGGTTGATAGTGCGATGAATGTCAATAGATACTGTGATATTCTCGACAATCATGTCCTTCCTACCTTGTGGGCAACGTACGGTATGGATGATTGCTGGTATCAGGACGACAACGCAACATGCCATGTTGCAAGGAGGACTCTTGATTGGTATGTGAACAACAACGTTAAACGCATGGAGTGGCCGGCGCAGAGCCCCGATCTTAACCCAATTGAATATCTCTGGGACGAATTGGACCGTCGGTTGAGAGCCTGTACCCCACTCCCCAAAAGCAAGCCTGAACTATGGAACTTCCTGTTAAACATTTGGAAGGAAATTCCTCTTGCCACTATGGCTAATTTAGTGGAAAGCATGCCCAGAAGGGTTGCAGCTGTGATCGCAGCCAAAGGAGGCCCTACCTCCTATTAATTTTAATAAATATGGGTTTATGTCGTTATAGTGTCGTGTACCGTAACTTTCTTCCACATAGTGTATCTTAAAGATTATTTTTTTAAAAAGACAGTTTTAAATTTATGTTTAAAAAATCTTTTAATTTTGCAAAATCGGAATTGTTAATTTCTAAATTACGAAGAAGTCTCCATCCTATATAAATATATACATGAAAAAATTCTGTATACTGAATGAAATTTTTAAATGCTATATAATATAAAAAATTGAATTTAATAAATACTGTATAATCTGTATAAATATAAAGATTAATACAGATAATATGTAATAAAGATAAATATAGAGATAATATGTAATAAAGATAAATATAGAGATAATATGTAATAAAGATAAATATATAGAAAATATATATGTAACGTAGACAGATATATAATTGTTTAACATAGATTGCTAATAGGGCTTGATAAAATAATAATGTGGCTAACACAAGTGTGAAAAGCAAACTGTCAGCAGATACGAATCTGTATCCATCTGTACATTAGTCGCACACATTACTTGATTGGGGCTACTGTCATTCTAAGCGATAATTAAAATAAAAACAGTAGTTCAAAACAATTTAGATTTCGCTTAACAAAACTTCTTTTAAGACACTGTAGAAGGCTTCATTTAAAACTTTTCAAAATAAAGTGTTTCGAACACCTACATCATTAGAAGAACCTAATAAAAACCTTTTCCTTAGAAAATGCAATAGATCATTAAAACTATTACTCTACAGAATTGAGAAGATGGTTGGAGAAGCTCTTGAAAGAGAGATGAAAGAGATCACAGTTTTAAAGATAAAAGACTTTGTTAAGTTCTTGGATTTGCCAAAGTATTAAGTTGTTTTAAATTTTGGAGGACAGTAAAAGTAGCGGGGAAAGGAGTGTGAAGAGTGTTGAATTCTCTTTCAGTTAATTACTGTGTGATTCTTAATTTCTTGATGATTAGTATTCTCTCATTTAAAGTAAATAAAATAAAATACTCTCGTTGTAAATGAAATATCATGCAATAGTGTAAACTGCTTTGAAAAAGAATACTTAATCGCAAGTTTGAGAGGTTCTTTTTTATAAAAAAAAAATGTGATGAGATTTTGATACTAATGAGTTTTCAAATTGTTAAAGTAAAAATATATCATTTAATTATTTTTATTTGAATGTGTTTCGCTCACTATTTACCAGAATACTACTGTGGCCAAAAAGTAAGACCAATTATTTTTTTCAAAAACTCTTCATTTATTCTTCCAAGTTTATTTCGTCGCCTTCAAAGTAATCCCCCCCGGACATAATGCATTTATGCCAACTTTTTTCTAATCCTCAATACATGCTAAAAAGTCATCGGCAGGGATGGCCTTCAAAGCGCCAGCGATTCATGTTGAATCTCTTCAATCGTCTCTAAACGGTGTCCACGGAGTGGTCTTTTGAATTTAGGTAATAGCCAGAAGTCGCACGGTGTAAATACACTGAAATGACAAAAGTCATGGGATAGCAATATGCAAATTTTCAGATGGCAGTAGCATCGCGTAGAACAGGTATAAATGCGCAGTGCTTTCGCAGAGCTTTCATTTCTGCTCAAGTTATTCATGTGAAGAGGTTTTGACGTGATGATGACCGCACGACGGGAATTAACAGACTTTGAACGCGGAATGTTAGTTGGAGTTAGACGCATGGGTCATGCCATTTCAGAAATCGTTAGGGAATTCAACATCCCCAGATCCACTGTGTCAAGAGTGTGCCGAGAGTATGAAATTTCAGGCATAACATCCCACCATGGACAGCGCAGTGGTCGACCGCCTGCACTTAACGACCGAGACCGGCGACGTCTGCAAAGAGTCGTAAATTCTAACAGACAAGCAACACTGCGTCAAATAACCGCAGAAATCAATGTGGGACGTACAAGGGACTTGTCTGTTAGAACTGTGCGGAGAAATTTGGCTTTCTTGGGCTATTCCAGCAGAAGACCGACTCGAGTGCCTTTACTGACAAAACGACATCGCTTGCAGCGACTCTCGTGGGCACGTGAGCATATCGGTTGGTCCCTAGATGAATGGAAAACCGTGGCCTGGTCCGATGAGTCACGATTTGAGTTGGTAAAAGCTGATGGTAGGGTTCGAGTGTGGCGCAGACCCCACGAAGCCATGGACCCAAACTGTCAGCAAGGCACTGTTCAAGCTGGTGGTGGCTCCGTAATGGTGTGGGCTGTTTTTCATGGCATGGACTTGGTCCTCTGGTGCGACTGGACCGAACATTGACTGGAAATGCTTATGTTCAGCTACTTGGAGATCACTTGCAGCCATTCATGGACTTCATGTACCCAAACAACGATGGGATTTTTATGGATGACAATGCGCCATGTCACCGGGCCACAACTGTTCGCGATTGGTTTGAAGAACATTCTGGACAATTCCAACGAATGATCTGGCCACCTAGATCGCCCGACATGAATCCCATCGAGCATTTTATGGGACATCATCGAGAGGTCTGTTCGTGCCCAAAATCCTGCACCATCAACGCTTTCACAATTATGGACGTCTATCGAGACAGCATGGCTCAATATTCCTGCAGAAGACATCCAACGACTTGTTGAGTCCATGCTACGTCGAGTTGCTGCACTTCGCCGGGCGAAAGGAGGGCCGACACGATATTAAGAGGTATCCCATGACTTTTGTCACTTCAGTGTATGGTGGTTGTGTACCGATATGGGTTTCATTTTTGGCGAAAAAGTCACGAAGAACCAATGCAGTCTGAGCTGGCGCATTCAGTGTTTTCGGTACCAATCGAGATTTGACGCGTTTCAGGCCCTAAATGGAATGGACGGAACTGTTTATACCACTTCTAAACATTTCTTTCCGATATAGAAATGCTCACCGAATGGCTTCTACAGCATTCTATACGCTTCCGCGAACAGTTCTGTGTTCTATTAATTCAGACATTTCAAAAATCGCCGGAATCAGTTTTAGCGTGTCATAAAGCCAGGCTTAACTAAAACGTTAATGAATATTTTGACGCAAATTTCACACAGATAAAAAAAGATGTAAAAAATTATTACAGACGTTATATTATAAAAAATATATGTTATAATGTGTTATAAAAAATTATTACAGATGATTTTTATTACAGATGTAAAAAAAAAGAAAATTGAAATTCCATGAGCCTCAGGAATTTTATTTTGGAAATTGGTCTTACTTTTTGGACACAGTTGCATAAAATAATAACATATTAACACATGTGTGGTCATTTGAACATTTATACTAAATTGTGAAACAAAAAAAAAGTATATATACACTTTGACTATACCAAATGTAAACATTTATCAGATATCCTCTATTTGAATTGTTTAATCATGATACATTTTGCGATTTTAACAAAAAAAGAGAACAATATTGAGAAATATCTTTAAGGTTAACTAATTTAAAAATAATAATAACAATAATTATTAAATCAAAGAGATTGATTTTATGTGGTTAAAGTAAATAAATTCTATTTTCGTTATTTATCTTCATTTAAGATAGTAAATAAAGTACATTTTAATAATTTCTTCTAACGAAAAATTAAATTTTTATTTAACTTAGGATGTAAAAAAAAATAATAAAAAAATGTATAAAAGCTTTGAAGAATTTTAAATAGGATAATATTTAATGTAATTTAATTAATTATATTTAATGTAAATAATATTTCATTGTGGTTAAAAGACACATATTTATTTCACAATTAACCAATTTTCCACAACCAATAAAAACAATTGTCTTATATATATAATATATCTTATTTTATATAACTGGTTCTCTAAACACTATCGCACTAACCCTGTTACGTGTAGCACTCAGTAATAGGAATCGGTAGAAACCGGTGAACTATGCCATTACGACTTTTCTAAAATTTATCACAATTGTGAATAAATAAAGAGCAACGGAACGAAACAAATGATTTTATAGTTACACAGTCTACAGACATCAATTCAAAAGAATGCCTGTCATTCTTAAATATGCAAGAGTACATTTTTCTTTTCGTGAGGAACGTAGGACTGAAAAAGCGAGAGCAATTTTCAGAATTGCAAGACATTTCGTCTCAGAGGGAAGCAAGAAAGTTGAAAGATCTGAACGCGGGCAGACGTCTGTTCCGGAGAAATACGGGCATTAGATGCATCATTTTCGTGGGATGAGCGATTGGCAAATAAGCGTGCATTTTCTGAGAGTTTCGGAGGAAGTCCTGTATGCTGCAGAATAGAATTCATGGAAAAATGTCATTTTTCAACTGTCGTCTTTTGGTAAGAGTTTGGAAAGTAGTACATTTTGAGTTGCAATTTAGGGGTTTGTTTCTGTTTTGAGATGTAAAAGCTTGAAATGCATTGTTATTTATCGTGTGTTATAGTGATAAAATGTTTTTTCCAGGTGATTATAGAAAAGTGTTAACTTACCCTTTATGAAAACATTTATTTATTGAAGTAAAAAATTTAGTAATGCATTTTTCAATAGAGGATCAACATTTATTTATAACTGAATCTTTAATATGTATAGATTTACTTTTGTATATGTACAAGTTTACTTTTAATACTCTAGTTCTCAAGCTTTTTTCTAGCTAGTTCTTTTGCCAGTACAATGAAGGTAAGAACCCATTTTTCATATTATTATCTTTAAAAGTATAAATAATTTGCAATAATAAACAATAAGTAAGTTGCAACTATTTAATAACCTTTTCAAAAATAGAACGTTACGAACTCATTTGTATTAACCTCTTGAAGGATATTGGCCCACATGTTTAGTTTTTTAATCAAATTATGTTTTAATAATCCATATTACACGAAGTTAAAAAAAAAAACATTTTTTCAGACGAATGTTTTTTCTACAAGTGAGAAGTAGGAGTTATCCTCATTGTTATAAGCATAACCAATATTCTAATATCTTCATTTTTATAAATTGGTGGAAAATAGAATCCCAACACCAAAATGGAGTTCTGCTAGATAAAAGAAATTTGGAGGGAGGGCGTATATGCACACCTGAAATTTTCAAATTCAAATTTCGCGCTAGACGAATACAGGTGCATTAGTAGCACCTCTATGAAAATGAAAATTACTTTGGCTTTAAATATGCGATGTAAACTTCGGGGCCATTATTTATCTTTTGAATTGGGGATTGTGAGCTAGATTGGAGTCAAGAATATCTATCTGTCTATCTATATATGCATATATATATATATACAAGTAAATGTAAGCCAAGTATAAAATCATGTAACACTTTGCACAAAATTAATCTTTATTGTCTCATATAATGCTAAAGTATTTTAGAAATATAAAATTGGAAATTTCCATAGATTCTTAATTAGAGGTCACATGTAAATGCGATTTTCATTAGACAATTCTAATGCAAATGTATGCAGTAACTATATTAATTTTATAGTTTACTGCCTACATTTACATGTGAAATGCTATATAAAAGATATTACATTATTTGTGAAATTTCTAAATATAAGTGTATGTGCGTGTTTTCCTCTGCTATAATTTTTAATTATATTTTTTTTTTCTGAATTAAATTAAATAAATTATAGACTTATTTCGAAATATAGAATTATAGTTTGGCATATGCTTAAAGTAGTCATTCTTTTATATTTACTACTCTACATAATCTACTGAACTCTTTGAAAGCAATTGAACGACTTTTAATGGTGAAAAGATACATTTTCCCAATTTCTACATTGTGTTTAAAATAAATTGCATTTGGATTGCCGCTTGACATTTAATGTGAGGATCAAACGAATTATCAATATATCCTTTCAAAGGATTGGAGGGAAATTTATTACAGTGCAGTGACCATCAAATGCATATTACGAATTGTCAAATATTTCAATTAGTAAGCAGAATGTTTTAGACATTGATGAATGAGAAACTGTAAAATTCTCATAAAATGATTGAAAAGTTTTTAACGAAAGTGAATCGCATTTTATTTAATAACATAGTTAAAACTTTGATAACATTGTTACGTTTCTAGAAAGTAAAAGAATTTATTATCTATAAGTACGTTTTTCATATATTTTCTATACTGCTGTGTACAAAAAGTAAGACCAGTTTTCAATTTAAAATTCCCGGACATATGGTATTTCAATTTCAACATCATCATCAAGGTTTCTAATTGTAAATCGATGGTTTGCAAGCACCAAATCTTTAATGTTTTGGACGTGAGCTTCGTCGGTTGAGGTTGATGATCGACCAGAGGGCTTTTCGTCTTCAACGCGTTCTCTGCCTCCTTTGAACTGTTTGTACCACTTCTAAACATTTCTTTCCGACATAGTAATGCTCACCGAAAGCCTTCTCAAACATTCTATACGTTTCTGCAAAAATGTTTAACGGAAGTTCTTGATGAATTAAGTCAGACTTTTCAAAAATCGCCGCAATCACTATTAGCATCTCACAAAACCAAGCGTAACTCAAACACTAGTGAATACTTTGACCTAAAATTTCACACAGATATCAAGGACAGTAACAACAAACTAAAACAGAAAAAAAAATTGAAATGCCATGTGCCCGGGAAATTTAAATTGGGCACGGTCTTACTTTTTGGACACAGTAGTGTATAATTGTTTTTATTCATGAATTGGTTTTATTTCAATTTCATAATTATTATACTTGAACTAGATATTTATAGAGATGTTTTCTAAAAATTTAATTTTATCGAAAAAAAAGATATTTAACGTATAGAACAATAGGAAATTAAAAAAAATTATGTGCTTTTGCTTGTTTTAATGTTTAACAGAACAGCTAATTTACAAGTTGAAAATTTTAATTTTGAGGGTTTATTTTAATTGAACATATTAAATAAAAATTTACGAATTAGGAAAAAGTCCTTTGCACACAAATTTATATACATTTCTGTTTTTTCTGCGAATAAGTACGATTTTTTTTAGATACATATCTAAAAATATATATACCTACTGGTCAAAAAAATTTTAACATCAAGAAGGAAAACAGTAAACAAACTATATTGATTTTACAAAAAAATATTTTAATACAAGGATAAGGATAAAATAATTAAATATGTATGTGCTTTTAAAGACATAAAACTCATAAAATTTTGTATTGAAAGCATGTACTCCTGGATGCAATAACTGATGCTATAAGCTGTTGGATATTATGTTGGATCTAATGTGGAAAGGATTCTGAAGATATTGTAGTTCATGAAGCCATGAGGCTTTCTTTATATACCACACTACATTTTTAATTCACGTTAGCTTTCTTGTCCTGACAGTGTATATGAAACATTAATTAATTGTGATCATTTAGTAAAAAAATGTAATGATTATGTTGGGCAAAAACATGCTGCTGAGAGTAGCATGCTTTCTTGCAATGTCCTTCCGACAGGCTCTCCATAAGAAATATAATTTCACAACAATGGATAAAATACCATACATGCCAACGAGGAGTATCCAGATAATAAACAACATCCAACAGCTTCCATCCCAACAGCTTCCCTTACAGCGATAAATTTGTGTCCACGCATATCATTGAGAATATTGATGTAACTTAATGTAAGTGTACTGAAGAATTAAAGATAGGTAAAACAATGGTCACGCCGCAAACAATGTATTTTGTAGCATGTATTGTAACACTACAAGTGTGGATTCTCGATGCTGCTTCATGAACAATCCTTAATAACCATTTTGATAAAAAACCTACCCTTTTGAAAATCGATAAACGATTGCCATAGAAATCTCAAATACTATTCTTGTGGACCAATAGACATAAAGTATTCACGATAACAGTTTAATTTGAAAGGTGTACGTTAATATAATTATAAATTAGTTAGAGTTAATTTAGAAAGATGTACGTTGTTCGTTTTGAGATATGATTATTCCCAGACTAAGAGCATTACAACTTCACACAAAGTGTGATTCGTTCCAGACTTAATTAGACTTTCTATTAAAAAAAACATGATTTTTATAGGAATTAAGAACTTATTAAATATATTTTTAACGACGCTTAAGTGCAGCTTAATTACTTGTAAAACACGCATTCCTTACATTTTCTAATCATTTCCCTATTCTGAGAAATTCTAATTTTAATGCAATTTCAATCGCTTTGCATTCCTATTACATGATGTTGAAATTTTAAGAGAATTTTAATCTGTTTTAAAACACCGAAAGCTAATTTTCAGCAGAAAAAAATGTGTCTTTTTGTTTTTAAATGGAATATTTCTGAAAAAATTTGTATTATGTAATAGACTTCTTGAGATTTTGATATGTTTCTTGTTGAAACTTGGGGCATCAATAAAACTTTTTGCTGACTCTCTTATCTCTTAAATGGGAGTATTAATTTTCTATAAGCAAACATTTTTAATCAAACGAAAAACTGTATACATTAGCCTAGAGAGTTAGAAATAAGAAAGTTCTAACTTCCATCCATTCCTCTCTCCAGTGGAACAAAAAGAAAAAGCACTACTCAGAAGATAAAGAACATCTCGATAAACTGGTACAGAA
>BPLQ01000670.1:7500-59338 GCA_021605075.1 Caerostris darwini
ACTGACTACAATCCCGGCAGGGATGCCAAATTTTACCTCACCAAAACAATCCTCCAAATTAAAACTAGAAAGGTTCATATAAAATTTCTCTTACCCTTCCAATTCCAGGATTATTAAGAAAGAGGTATCCAAAGGGGCGGGAAGCAGCCAATTAATTCCAATATTCTTTTACAACGACTTTTATTCAGCATATTAATGACGAGATGATACAAAAATTTACAGACAGACATACAGACAGAAAAACCGCATCTTAGCGCGACTAACTACTAACAAGGAAGTTCAGTTCTTAAACCGAAGTACGGTTGGTTACAGTTAAGAGAGGAAAAGTGTTCACGTGATATACAAATCAAAAGGTTCTTGTTCGGCATCATTTTCGACACAAGTCATAATAATATGCATGCTACAAACTAGTGTATCACTGTTTCTAAAAGACATGCAATTAAAATTTTGTTTTAAGCTTATTTTAGCTTATTGTTTTGTGCAGTATTTTTCAAACAATATTAAGTAAGAAAATAATAATGTTTTTTTTCTTTTTAGAAATGTAATTGTACATAACCAGTACTTTTACATTTAAAACACGAAATGTATCATTTTATATTTACCTATAATGAAATGTATACATATTTTATCTCAGATAGTAGTCAAAAATTATAAATTCTAATAATTACGGTTTACTACATTGTGAATTTATATATTTAATCGGAGATGTAAAATCTAGCACTATCTGATCTAATACACAATTTACATTTTAACGTTGTTTTCAGTTTGAAATATCAATTAAATATTAAGGAAAATGACTTTTAATTATTCACAGAATTAGAAATTTTATATCGTTATTTAAGGATACTTTTACTGAATCATTACATCTTAAGTCAACTACATTTTAATAATAGTTAATGTAGTTCATTGGATCATTGTAGATTTTTCTTTTTAGTTTTTTTTTGCTGTATATGTCTATCATTAAAACTTATTATCTGTTAAATATTTCAATAGGTTCCATTTTAAAGCACGTGAGTGTCTACTATAGTATTTTTAGAAAACATACTTTTTCCCTCAAAACATTTGTGGCTTTATAAAATAAGTAGTCATTAATATATAAATAATAAAGACTTTTATATCTCTGGATTGCTTAGTTGTTGTGTACTTTTTTTCGTTTCGTGAATCCGCTATGAGCTTAGTATAAGCTCAAAGTGGAGTATAAGCTCTTAGTTAATAGCTATCTTACTCGATACCATATTGCAGTTTTGTTTGTTTTATATTTTGCTATTAGTTATTTGTTGCTTATTTTTCAAAAATATTCAATTTATTTTAAGGTAATATTTTAAGGGCTTATTTACATGATGGCGATTCATTTTTTTTATGAATGGCAATAAAAACGTTTTTTTTTCTGTCGGCCGATTAGAATGATAAAAAATTATTTCACTACTTGAAGTTGCATTTACCTGCATTATTAAAGTAATTGACATTGAATTTTTTAATATTGTTTTTACTTGAATTATTATTTTAACGACGTTCAGCGTTAAAGTACTTATTTTAGTTACAAAAAATATTTAAAATGTTACTAATACCTGTGAAAAGCATAGATTCTAAGGCATGCCTTTTTTAAATTTAAATAGAATTTAAATTTTTGAAAGGAAATGTCTTCAAACAAATATATTAATCAAGAATTATCTATAATATAAGGACATTATATTGAATTAAATTTAATTATGGAGAATTAAAAATAATACATGAATATTATCTTATTGAGATATACTTTTATATCTTTGGATTGCTTAGTTGTTGTGTACTTTTTTTCATTTCGTGAATCCGCTATGAGCTTAGTATAAGCTCAAAGTGTAGTATAAGCTTCTACGTGAGCATCTACTATAGTACAGTGCCCTCATTGAAGGAGGGAAGAGGGGACGAGCATCTACGTGAGCATCTACTATAGTACAGTACCCTCATTGAAGGAGGGAAGAGGGGACGAGCATCTTCGTGAGCATCTACTATAGTACAGTACCCTCATTGAAGGAGGGAAGAGGGGACGACACTTTCTGTTGTGATGGAGCACCAGTAGTTAGAAGTCTGGCTTGGTTCCGTGTCACCGAAGTAGGAGGGCAGTGCCTTCCGGAAAGACTTTTACATGTTACTACAACAAAGTGTAATTGTAAAAACACTAATTTAAATTGAACCAAGAAGTAGTTCTTTAGATTATAGTACTACTTCTTAAAGAAGTTATTTTAGTTTCTTTAAGTAGAAAGTAGTAGTTCCTGTAAGATGGTAGCAAATTTAATTTTACCAGAAATTAATTCAAATATTTTTAGCAGATTAAAATTTTTTAACTGTGTTAGATATTTCTTTTTTTAAGAAAATTAAATAATCTTCTAAAAGAGATAATAAAAATAAAAATTAATAACAATAAATAAAGTCAAATATAGATTTTATATCTCCATCAGTGAAGTCCTGGTTTTTAAAATTTTCTAAAAATAACTGCAATAATTCAGAAAAGTAATGATAATGGTGAAGTAGCATTTTTCCCGGGAACAGTTATAGCATTTTGTCACGAGGAGAGAGTATATTCCTTAACAAGTACATATAAAAAACTATCACTCAAATTTTACAGCAGATAAGCAGTGTTGTGGATAGTTATATTACATACAATTAGTGTTTTGTACTAATGAGAACAACTCGTCACTCAAATCTGATAGCAGGTATTGAGTCATGGATAAAGATACCTCATGAAATTAGCAATTGTCTGTACGACCTTCACAGCTCGAAATAATTACAGATGGAATATGAACTACATCATGAGTTGTTGCATCGTGATTGGTGATAGACAATGGGCTGAGAAAGTGTCTACTCAATTGAGAAATGAGGGAAGCTGACAACACCCTCTTGACGTATTTTTTTAAAGGGAGGTTTTCGAAAAAAGAAGAAACAAAGTTCTGCGACAAATCTACAAAAATGTTGTTTTTATTTTTTTCCGAAAGTAATGGAACAAGCAGGAGTTTCTGCCTGCTTACAAAGTGAGCCTCTTGTGGTTTCGTGTATCATGCTGTGTGATAATTAAGGTCTGCTGCAGATCTGGGGAAATAATTTGGAAATAGACTTGAGAACTCTGAATAACTATGTCCTTGGAGTGAACCACACTTTCGAATCAAATTTAGTTCTTATTTTTCATTTTTTGTAAATAATAAATAGAGTTCTGTATGTATACATATATAACTCTTGTAAGTAAATAAAAGTTAAAGTGTTCCCATGAACCTGAAAGTGGCTCTATTCTTTAAGCTGTTATAGGTACGTTACAGTAAATTATTGTACTGATAATTTACCATCAGTTTGCAAAGTGAAAATAAGCTATTGTAAATAATTCATTTGCATTTATTACTCAATAGTAAAAGACAGATTCTGAATAAAGTATTACATTAAATAATTGAATTCAACACTTTATTCAGACTCTATTAGAATCTAAATTTTACAGAATTAGAATCTAAATTTCTAAATCTAAATTTTATATCTCTAAATCTAAATTTTATAACTCGTCAAATCAGTTATCTGATTTGTAATTTAATTTAAAAATAGTGAAAGAAGTTTTAATAACTTTAATAATGAAACCTTTTTCTATAAAACTATTTAAAATTTCAGTAAAATTTAAAACTGGTAGAACTGGTGATGAACTGAAAATTTGTCTTCAAGATGAAAAAAAAAAAAAAAAAAAGGCTAAAATAAAATGGAGGACATCCATGTCTTCGACTGTTCCTAGTTTTGCTGCGTTTGCATTTATATTCAAAGTGTTCTATTTAACAAGTAGTCTTAGTTTATTTATTCGGCTCTTGAAATTGAAAGAAGAAATGCTTACGTTGCCAGACTTTTTTTCATTTGAGAGCCAATTTGATTGGCTTAAAATGATGCCATCGTCATCAACAAGTTACGGGGGAAAAAAGAAAAAGGAAAAAAAAAAAACAGTAAAAGTTTGAGTGCAAAGAAAGAGAAATATTCAAAAAAAAGTTTCTGTTTTTTACCATGCAATTTATTAAAACTTTTCTAAAATTTCTTTATTAAGTTAATACACATCCTGTTGAATTGATGAGGTAAAGGAACCTTTTTATCAAAAAATAATATTTAATAATATTAAGTATTATTATAAATATTATTTTTGAGAGGAAATCTCAATAATATTTAATAATATATTTTGAGTATATCTCAATAATATTGAATAAAAATGAGTATTATTATTATTAAATATTATTGAGTTGCATTGAACATATTAAATATGAATTTTAGTCTTTGGGATTTTTAAAATAATTGCTTTTATAAAATAAAAGTGTTTTTGAATTTATATATTTTGTAAAAAGGTTTTTTTCCTAATGCTAATCACAAAAATACATGCTCCATACAAAAAAAAAATATAACATATTTTACATAACATTCAGCAATTAACTGTTCATTAAAAATTACATTGATATTAAGATTTTGAAAATTGCATAATAATTATCTTTACATTATTGATTAATTACTAATTTTTCATGCAATTAATGAATTTAATCACTTTCACCATATTTATGACAACCATTACTAGCATGATAAATTGCAATTTTATCATCACTTTTAAATCTTTGTATACATTGTCATCTTTAAAATGAATAGGAATCAATGTAGTTTCCTTCGAGTAATCAATTTGTAAGCAATTAGTAAGTTAATTTGTAAGCAATTAATAAGCAATTTTTTTCCTGTAATCGTTTTATTTTTATTTTTCAAAATATTTTATTTATAAAAAGATGATGCAATACAATTGTTTCTGTAAATATATTTCTTTGTCCGTTTTAAAGATTATTAAAAAGTTATTTATTCAATTATTTATTTTTTTTTCAAATTTTGTTTCCTGTCCTTAATTTCTAAAAAATTACAATTTTTACTGAAATGCATGGCCGACTCGTGTCTCAGTGGCAACGAACGGCTGGTGAATAATAAGAAGGAGGCTCAATCCATTAGTGGCTTTGTCGTAGACACTATTTCGAAAACAAGGAGACTCGATGGTGCTTGTGATGTTCAGCATCTTAGCTCATTAGTTGAACTACCTGGTGGGAGTTTTTCCGGCTTTTCTCCCATACGATATGCAAATGCGGAGTAGTTAGAAAAAATGTTCTCCCGGAAGACATTGCCCTCCTATTTCAGTACACCCTCACAACATAATCTACCCCCTCTTCCCTCCTTCCATAAGGGTTTGGTTTGTCGCTCTACGGTCATTTTGTGCACACTTTAGTCTTATTAGATCGGGACCACTAACATACATCCATGCCACCACCATGATTAGAATCTGAAACAAGTGGTACTAAAAATAGGCCACAGTGGTAGGCCAGAGCGCTTGCCAATTGGCCTTTAGGCCGCCTTTCCTTTCATGAGGAATACGACAACAAGTCAAATGCATAAATTTAAGTTAATATATATATTTTTTAAGCTTTTTAAAAAGAAACATTTCGAATTAACATCTATTAAATAATGCATGCACATTAAAATACTGAAAACGTATCACAAGCCATTTGAAATTTTGACGATCATTCTGCAGTTTTGCATGCAAAAAAAAAAAATTACAGAACATATAAATACGCATATAATTGAACGCAGACTGGTATCCCAGACATCTAATTCAACAACATGTGAATCTGATAATGAATAATTAAAATACAGCATTTCATTCCATTGATTTCATGAATTTTAAATAACAGAGACAATGATTATTTTCCAATGGTAGAGTATTTTAAGAGTTCCGTGAATTACATTTGCTTTGGGAAACTGTAAATTAATAATTAATTTGTACAAATATTTAGGGCTTGAAGGGCTGTTTGCTGGTTGTCATTCTGTACGACAGCATCCATTAGTGTTTACTGCGGTAGAACTGTTTTAATAATCAAAATGATTTAAGCAAATAAGAACACTGTTATTGGTTTCTGTCTTGTTGTTTGATGTTCGTTGGTTGGGTTCTAACTAGCATGCATGTAATGATTAAATGTTATAGGAATTATTTCATTGGGAAAAGCGTGACTTTTACACAAGTGGAGAAAAAGATGCGATTGGTGATTGAGTTTGTAGAACATGTGAAAATTGTCTTTTTTCACATCTAGCCATGATAAGTATGCTCGAGTGTATGAAAAGTGTTAAATATTAATTATAGAATGTAAAATATCAATTTTAATTATAGAATGATAAATACTACTATTTCCCCTATAAGTAATTTAATGAAAGTATAAAACTAATTACAAAGTTAATAAAAAAAATATAAATATATTTAAATATATTGTAAAATTATTTTAAAGTACTATTACACAGATAAAAGGTCATACAATTCCTTAATGAATATTAAGAATGATATTACCTGTCATGCTTATTTGTGTAAGATTAATATTTCAATTAAAAAAAAATCATTATAATTTGCATTCTATATCATATTTATTCAGAAGAACTACTGATGATATAATATAAATTACAAAAAGGTTTAAAATGTAATCCTCATGTTTTGTTGGAGTTTTTTTACAAAATAACCTACATTAAAAAATTTGCATAATAATTATTAAACTTAAGATTAAACTTAAACAGATAAACTAAAAATTAAAAAAGAATTTTTAACATACAATTAATAGCAATTTTACTTCCTGTTATTTAAAATTTCATAGATCCTTTTCTTTTGATTCGTTATATAACTCTTACAACTGTTCTTTTAAAAATATTAATAACTTAAGTAATTTATATATAATTTTTTTTTGACTATTTTTTTTTATTTAAGAAACGATTAGATGCTAAATAAAATAACTAGAATTCTCAAATTGCTTTGATAAACCATTGTTAATTTAAATTTTTTCACTATTGAATGAAACAAATCTTTTTTGAGTAAGAAATTGGTTAAAAACATCTGCTCAATTAAATATATCATTATATATTTTACATTAATATGCATTTCATCTAATATTTATAAAATACCTTAATATGAATATATCTATTAATTTGATATACAATATATATTTATTATGATGTCAATATTTTGAAAGACCATTTCTGTATAATAACTTTAAGAAGAACCACGCCCTGATTTTCTACAAATGCATGTTTCTGCGAAGAATTGGTGTGATTTATTTTCGTAGATGAATAAGCAAACTCATATGAAATCATGATTTATCTATAAACCTAATGTCCGAAATTCTAGGCGTTTCTGCAACAGACGTTGAAAACTTAATTTCACTCTAGATGTGGGAATGATGTCCGGGTTTCGAAAACAATTGTTAAAATTTTTTGACATAGTAATTTTTTCATAAAGTCAAATATGGTTTTCGGCAAGTTGTATTAGAAATACTTACACGAAAATATTTTTAAAATGTTTTAGAGAATGTACATAGAGCTTTTCATATTTACTTTTTTACGATGTTTTGTTAAGATGTTTCACGATAATACTTCTGAAAATTGTTATCTTAATTATATAAACGGAATTTTTTTAAATATTGCTTATGTAATTATCGCTTTCATTCATAATGTTCAAAAAATATTTCTCGTACGAAGCATGTGTGTATTTATATTGGCCGAATGGCTAGAGCTCTGGCGTTCGGTACCACAGGTATCGGGTTCAAATCCCGGCTTTACCCATGGGTGTTGTAGAGGTTCGGAATCCACTTTAAGCTGTAGGTCCCGGTCCTAACAGGATCGTAGAGCGCTGCAGGGGCATTGTTACTCCGCGTCCGTGGCTTACCATCAAGTTACACGCCCCCCCTGGGTAATGCAAAGTGAGTAACATCGGTGCAGCCCTTATGGCGAAAGATCGCGGTCTATTAGAAAGCTGCATTAGAAGAAAAAAAATATATGTACAGATAGTATATACTATATATGCACATATTTATATATATTTACATAAGATATATATATATCATTTTGTAAAAGATATATTTCAGTTTCATAAGTTCTATTTTTAATTTCTTACTACATTTTAAAAAATTAAATAATATATTATAAATAAATACTCAATTAACACTTAAAAATTTTCAAACTTGATATAATTGTTTACTTTAGTACTATATAACTATTGAAAAAGTTTCAATTATAATTTTAATTTGAAGTGTTACTACATAGTATTCAGTGTTATCTCTAAACATTTATTGAAAAAGAAAAACAAAGATTGAATTTTCATAATTTTAAATTTTTTCATTCATAAAATGAAAGATCATTAATACATTTCCAGTTTTATAGAGAATCGGTACAGTTTTATTGTACTTACGTCTGTTTACACATAAAGACAACTCCATATCTATTTCTGTCATTTATATGACTCGATTGTACATAAGAAAATATTTTCTGGCATTTTCTGTGGAGATGCATGATGCTCCAAGAAAAATTTAAAAAAGGCAAAGAGAAAGAATAATAATAATTCTCTATTTATACTTTCGATGGTCTCAGCGATCCAGATATTGCATCCCAGAAAGAAAAGGAAATGATATCCTTCTTTTCCTTCCCACCTGGTCCCGGGAGAAGGCTCCGGGAAGACGTGGCACAGAATGGAGGAGCAAAAATACACATAAAAAAAGTGGACAGCTTCCTCATTTCGTTTCATAAGCAGCGAGAATTTCTAAAGCAGTCCCCCAGGTTTTTCGCCAATCCTTTTTTTTTGACCATCCTATATGTCGGGTGTTCATTGGTTACCCTCTGTAAAGCCGGGAAAGTTCTTGGATTCTTGGATAGGCTGGCCGCATAACCTTTGGAAAAAGAATTTTGAGGATTTCATTTCTAGCCCACTGAACGTGATGGGCAAATGCGAATAAATTTTTTATGACTTTTCATGCTGCAAACCGAAATCAAATTACTGACCACCTTGCCGTTTATATTCCAGTGCATTTTTATTATTTATCAACAATTCTGTTTTCATCTAATAATTTAGTTTAGTTATTCAATATTTTTATATCTGGCTTTAATGTCAGACTGTTTATTTTTGATTGTTTATTTGTTGACAGTTTGCTGACAGAAATTTGTTTGGTTTGGTTTGTCTTTCTACGGTAATTTTTGCGCACTTTGGGCTGATTTGACCGGAAATGCAGTTTAACGTAGATTCCTAACAACCACTACTACTACACTCGGCCATCAGTCCCTGATTCCAAACCACTAACAAACATCCATGCCACTGTTAGGATTCGATTCTGAAACCTGTGGTACTAACAGCCTGGGCGCTAGAAACTTGGCGACGTTCAAAGGAAAAACCATGTTCAAAGGAATATTTCACAAAATTTGCAGTTTCATCAGTTCTATTTTTAGTTTGTTACTGCATTTTTAAATATAAACAATACATTAAAAATAAATAGCCAATTGTCGTTAAAAATTTGAAAATTGATATAAATGTTTACTTTAGTATTATATAAATATTGAAAATTTTCAAGAATCATTTTAATTTAAAGGGTTTCTACATAGCATTCAATGTTTTAAGATAAGCTTTTTGCAGTAAAAATAAAGTTTAGTGTGTTAATGATTCTTTATAGAAAAAATATTATGTTAAAACAACATCGGACTGACTTTAATGTCTTTACTTTTATATGATGTTTTCAATGAAAAATAATTTCTAGAATAAATTTCCTTAGTTTTAATAAAACAAAAGGAAAAATTTTCAAATTTTATGTTTTTTTAAAAGGAAAACTTATTGTATGACATTATTAATTGAATGGCCGAGTGGCTAGCGCTCTGGCGCTCGGTACCACAGGTTTCGGGTTCGAGTCCCGGCGGTGCCATGGATGTTTGTAGTGGTTCAGAATACACTTTAAAACCGTAGGTCCCGGTCCTAATGGGATCGTAGAGCGTTGCGGGGGCATTGTTACTCCACGTCCGTGGCTTATCTTCAAGTTGCACGCGCCCCCTGGGTAATGCAAAGTGAGTAACATCTGTGCAGCGCTTGCCTTAAGGCCTACAAGACGGCCATGTCTGTTTGCCAGCTGCATTAAAAAAATATTAATCGAATCTCTTGATATAACAAAAATAGACGTAGTCTCTAAAAATACTGGCTATTGTTTACCTTTAGTCTAGTTGAGTCTAAATTGAAATGCAAAGCACTTTAATCCTCTTTTAACTAAATCGTAAATCATAAATAGTTTGAGGAAAGGCTAATATCCATGAAAATGTTTAGGATGTCAATCTTTGAAGTAATTAGGTTATAAAGGTGTAAATGTACGAAAAGACTCACCAACACTCTTTTATGTTATTTAGCTCATTTTGGTCAATAGAAGCATCTTATATATTAATCTCTAATTGAAAAATATATTGGGAATCAAGCAATGTTTTTTTTTCAAACAAATTAAAATTTGTGCTGAATTGATTCAGATTTCAACATATTTGAAGGAGAATCAACATTTACAGGGTATGTCTATTGTATGAATATTTGTCACAAATCTTTACTATTTACATGGGCAGCGAAAGAGGAACTAGTGACTGAAAATTAAGATGGATCACGAAAAAAATGAACTTGAATTAAGTTTAGTAATAACAAACTTTTCACTTGCACTTTCGTAGTTTTGGAAAGTTTTAGAAGTTTGTAGAGTTCATTATTTTGTAGAAATAATAACATGAGGCTAACTTTGATTTTCTTATTGTGGCTAAAACGTTATCAATAAATAACACTGTTTGGACTAAATTCAACTTTGGACTAACAACAGCAAAAAAAAAAAAAAAAAAAATCTTATGACATTTAATAAGAAAATTTGATTCCTAATCAGAAAATCAATTCAGGATTTTTGTAAATTTTATTTTTCAAGCAAACAACTAATATTATGACAACAATAATTGACAAGTAATTAATAATTATTAAGTAATATAAGTAATTAATATAAACGCAAAACTAACTTTGACAATTATTTTGATTAAATATTAACTTGGAACTATGATATCATTACTTTTATTCAAAAATTATCTATAAAATTAAGCTTCAGATTAAATTATTTCCAATTACAACAAAACAAATTCATTTTTTATACTGCAATTACCGAAAAAAAAAGGTGGGTAATAATAAAAAAAATTGATTTGAAATTTTTATTAATATTGATTTTCAAATAAACGACAAGTAATATGATAAGTTTAATTTTCAAATTTATTTGCAAGCAATACGATAATTAATCCTAATAATAATTAATCCTTGTACATTTCAATTAATATGATAATTAATTCTAGTAATATGATAAGAATCTTATCATAAAATTAGTTTTGACGAGTATTTTGTTGGCATGCACGTTATTATCAAGTATTTAGTTTAAGTAATAACATGGGACTAAATTTAATCTTATTGCATTTGGTACAAAATTATCGATGAAAAATCAAGAGTTCGAATTACAACAAAATCAAAATATTTTTATTGCATACATCAATAAAAGTTGGTTAGTAACCAACAAAGTCTGTTCAGGTTTCCTAAATAACTTTGCTGTTCTAACTAACAACCAATTTCATGACATGATTAATGGAAGGCATCCACAGATTTGACCGAAATCGATTCCAAAAGTTTCGTTATTTACCATTCGTATTGCTATTCGAAATTCAAGCCCTAACCACCTTCCATCCTTTCTTTAACTAAATCATAAATCTGCCATCGAAAACAGTCGGTTTGAGGAAAAGGGGTAATATCCGTAAATAGGTTTGGGAAGTCGATCTTTGAAGCAATTAGGCTGCAGCGGCGTAAATCGATTCATCGAACAGATAATTGTTTGGGTCATTGAGTTCATTATGGCTAATGGTTTTCTTTCGAAGCAAGGAACATGATTGCTGTTTCGCTATCAGCCCTGAGAATCTTTTCTCTTGCAGCCAGTCGAAGCTGGGTTTTCCCACCGTAGTGCTTTTTTCATTTTGCTTTTCAAACCGAAAGTAGTCATTAGTTGCGAAACACTCGTCCATTTTCGTGATGGAAAGGGAAACTGATTTACGAATTTTTTTGGTGGAGTTCATTCTTTGTTTCGGAAATGTGCCGATACTCGGAAGTGATTTCGTGTAATTTTTATGAGTACTTAGAAAATGAGTGATTCCCCCTCCCCTTCAATCTACGAGTCAATAAACGTATCAAAAAGACAGATCTGTTAATTGAGCGATAGGACGACTATTAAATAAGGCGTCCCTTTTTATGTGTAGGTTTGTTTGTGATCGATCGTTAAATACCTGAATGCATAAAAAGATCTAATAAGTTTCTGATTGAAGAGGGTAAAGGAAAAGCTAATATTGGCCAGATGGTTTGATAAGTTATGAAAAAAGTAATTAACCTTTTAAAAATTAATAACTTGACTCAAATAACTGAGATTTGATATGAATTTAATATAGCTTTAAAACAACCAACAAAAACTGCAATTATAATAAAAGAAAAATGACTAAATGTAATGCTATTTTATGTCTATGCTTTAAATTACATATAAAATTATTCCCATTATTTGTTCTATAATAATTGCATTAAATTACAGATTCAATAAAAAATTTAAATATATATATATATATGTTATTGTGTTAATGCATTATAAGCAAAAAATAATTCCCTTATTAACTTTTTTAATTACGTCGATTGAGTCGTACTGACCATTTCCCTGTGAGCAGCCTAACACAAACTAGCCGTGAAGAAGGCTTGTCGTGTGGAATGCACCAACGAACGCTGTTACTCATTTAGCTCTACCAGGGGGCACGTATAGCTTGAAGAAAAGCTACGGACGCGAGCAGCACTACTACTACTTTAGCGCTACTCCTCTACCTAGCAGCCTGTGATCAGCCCAATACAAACTAGCTTTAAAGAAGGCATGCCGTATGGACTTCCTCAACGAACACTGTTATTCATTTAACACTGCTCAGGAGGCACGTATATCTTGAAGATATGCTGCGGACGCGAGTAGTACTACCCTCGCAACGCTCTACGATCATATTAGACCAGGAAATACGGTTTAAAGTCGATTCCGAGTCACTCTAAACATCCATGGCATCGCCGGAACTCGAATCCGAAACCTGTGGCACCGAACGCCAGAGAGCTAGCAGCATGGTAATCAGGCCACCAACTCACTTATTATGGATTTAAAATAGGTTTTTCAAAGATCTATAATACAAAATTAATTATTACTTATAAAATTTAATGCTGCGAAACTGACTGTTTTCTTAAAAATAATAAGATAACATAAATTTCTAGATAATATAATAATATAAATGGAACTATGGAAAGTAAGATATTTTATTCCGTTCCTGAAAAAAGGAAACCTGGGACAATTTACATCTCATTATGCATGTCTGAGTTACTTATTTGTTACTTCATATTACCAGAGAACAAAAACTAAAAACTGAAAAAGAGTGTTCCACAGAATATAAAGGAAAATTAGGAAATGCTAAATCTCATTCATTTTTTGATATTTTTGTAAAGTATACTTGAAATAAAAAAGCATAATGTGAGAAATGAAAGCATAATATAACAGATGAAAATAAAATAAATACCGTATATTTCCGAGTATAAGCGGAGAGTAATATTTTTCTAAAGCTAAAAGATGGGAATAGGCTTGTAAAAGGTACAAAATCTTTTGTACCTTGTACGTAGGTACAAAAAACGTAGGTACTTGTTCGTCAGGTGGCAGGAAGCGATAAATCGCCAAATATTGCTAATTAGTTTAATTTGTCTCTTTACGGTAATTTTGTGCACACTTTGGGCTAATTAGACCGGGATCTACAGTTTAACGTGGAATCTGAACTGATAACAAACATCCATGCTATAGCCAGGATTCGAACCTGGCGCACTAAAGGTCAGAACGCTAGCCAATTCGTCATCAGGCCAGCCAAATATCGTTAAATAAAGCGCGTTTTACGAAATGAAAATTAAATAAAATAAATTATTCATTTTATGAGAATCAGTTGTTTAATTTTCGAAATTAATAATATTTACGAATGAATTATTAATGGCGAAATTTGCTCCTGACTTACGAAAAAGGGCCAAAACGTTTTAAGCCATGACAATCACCTATAGTTTCAAATTTGCTGTTTAAGAATGTCTCTTCCAGCTAATCTTTCAGGTAAAAAGAAAATGGTACAAAAATTAATGTTATGACAGATCGTATACAAGACATCATCTGAACGAAAACAATGCGCTGTCTTCAGATAGGGTTACGAAAATGATAACTATCATCCTTGAGTCTGAACTTTTACTTTGCAGTGATTTTATTGGACAATATTCTACCCTTTCTACCTGCTTGGTAACATTCTCGACCTCATAGCGACATTTTGGAATGTTACAGGAATTTTTTTTTATTTAGGCTTATATACGGATTTGAGCTTTAGGTAATTTTTTTTTGGTAAGTAAACGATTCTCGGCTTGTAATCAGAAATAAACGGAGAAAAAATGTGAATAATCGATTCTATGCTTGTTGTTAGTACGGTTAGAACGATTTCTAGTAAATACTTTTTTTTACCTATACACATCTTAATTCTGTTTTACCTAAACATATAATAGATCTTGAGAAATCTATTATATGTATAATTTCTATCTATTTATTAGATCTATTAGATAGAAAATAAATGACTACTTTGAGATTTTTCTAAAGATATTTAGGTCACAATACTTTTATTGACGAGAAAATTCCAAAACCCCTCACATCTTAAATACCAAAGGGGAAGGCATTATTTACACCTACAGGGAACTACTTTGGCATACCGAAGGGATTTTGTGCATTATAAATTATCCAATGTGTTAACGTTTCGAACTCCAACACGCTGACATGTAAATCATTACCGGTGGAATAAAAGTGAAAGTTAGCTTACATAGTTTGTTAAGAATCTGCCTCCTTGGCCAGATGAAAAAACTGCGGGGAGAGAGATGAGAGTCGCAATATTACAATTATTAACAGAAACAAAATGGTTCCCTCGAGGTCATCGGAAACTTTCGAAAAAATTCTATCCCATTAGTCCTTAAGAAACCTTTTCATGTCCTTCGCAAATTAACTTTATTATTGCTAAAGGACTTCAACTCCCCTTCCCAAAAGAAGACATAAAAGAATGTTACAAATATATCCAAAAGAGAAAGCTTCTGGATTGGATGGCATAGACAATCAAGTTTTCAATATTATTAATGATTATTTTCTAGAAATCTTTGATAAATTCTTTAATAAATGCTTACATTTCCATACATACCCAAACACTTTTAAAATAGGAGTTGTGGTTCTATTCCTTAAGAAAGATAAACACAAAGAAGGTATTAATTCTTACAGACCTTAAGAAAGATAAATACAAAAAAGGTAATAACTATTACAAACCAATTTATCTTCCTCTAACTTTAAGCAAAGTATTAAAAAAATTTCTTAAAAAATAATCTTAAAATATCAAGAAGAAAATAAAGTGAATCCTTTCCAATTTTAATTTCGTGTAGGTAGATCCGTAGATGATGCTCTCATAGCTTTAATGGTTAGTGCATCAGTGTTATACACTGAAGTGACAAAAGTCATGGGATAGCAATATGCAAATTTTCAGATGGCAGTAGCATCGCGTAGAACAGGTATAAATGCACAGTGCTTTCGCAGAGCTTTCCTTTCTGTTCAAGTTATTCATGTGAAGAGGTTTTGACGTGATAATGACCGCACGACGGGAATTAACAGACTTTGAACGCGGAATGTTAGTTGGAGCTAGACGCATGGGTCATGCCATTTCGGAAATCGTTAGGGAATTCAACATTCCCAGATCCACTGTGTCAAGAGTGTGCCGAGAGTATGAAATTTCAGGCATAACATCCCACCATGGACAGCGCAGTGGTCGACCGCCTGCACATAACGACCGAGACCAGCGACGTCTGCAAAGAGTCGTAAATTCTAACAGACAAGCAACACTGCGTCAAATAACCGCAAAAATCAATGTGCGACGTACAAGGGACTTGTCTGTTAGAACTGTGCGGAGAAATTTGGCTTTCTTGGGCTATTCCAGCTGAAGACCGACTCGAGTGCCTTTACTGACAGAACGACATCGCTTGCAGCGACTCTCGTGGGCACGTGAGCATATCGGTTGGTCCCTAATGAATGGAAAACCGTGGCCTGGTCCGATGAGTCACGATTTCAGTTGGTAAGAGCTGATGGTAGGGTTCGAGTGTGGCGCAGACCCCACGAAGCCATGGGCCCAAACTGTCAGCAAGGCACTGTTCAAACTGGTGGTGGCTCCGTAATGGTGTGGGCTGTTTTTCATTTCATGGACTTGGTCCTCTGGTGCGACTGGACCGAACATTGACTGGAAATGCTTATGTTCAGCTACTTGAGATCACTTGCAGCCATTCATGGACTTCATGTAGCCAAACAACGATGGGATTTTTATGGATGACAATGCGCCATGTCACCGGGCCACAACTGTTCGCGATTGGTTTGAAGAACATTCTGGACAAAAATCTGGCCACCTTCGCCCGACATGAATCCCATCGAGCATTTATGGGACATCATCGAGAGGTCTGTTCGTGCCCAAAATCCTGCACCATCAACGCTTTCACAATTATGGACGTCTGTCGAGACAGCATGGCTCAATATTCCTGCAGAAGACTTCCAACGATGAGTCCATGCCACGTCGAGTTGCTGCACTTCGCCGGGCGAAAGGAAGGCCGACACGATATTAAGATGTATCCCATGACTTTTGTCACTTCAGTGTAAATCATTAATGCAAATAAAGCAAAACCCCAACAGCAAAGTGTTGTAATTATTTAAATAGACATTAAGGTTGCAATTGACAACCTTAAGTATAATTCGATCCAAAATGGAATAAAAGAAATCTTTCAACTTATTGATGTTACAGAAACTCTTTTGGATACTTTAACCCAACGATTAGTAAACATTCAAACTAGTGGTGATCCAGTTAACAGGGAACAAACTAAAAGCTGTTCTGAAGGTTCTTGTATTGGGCCAATAATGTGGGATCTTGCAGTCGATGAGATTTTTTAATAATAAATGGCCTTCCACAGTACATTTGCAAGTCTTTGCAGATGACTTGTTTTGCCATGAAAAGTCCTACTAGACTTGGATGCTTGCATTGCAAAGCAATCCTCGATAGGGATGAACTATACTATAACCCCTAGGTGGAAACAAGATGACTTTCTGGAGGTTTTGTCTAAGGATATTTGAGTAATATTATCAAAAATATTTGCTTCATTTTGGGGAAAATCATGTAAATACCCTTGATCTATTAAGGTATTATTGATCAATCCCTGAAACAAAGTTGACGCATTGAAGTAATGTTATGCATTATAAATTAATCAGGAAGTTAAGAGATTCATGCTTAGCATGCTGAAATGGAAGTACATTTGCTTTAGAATAGAAAAGTTTTCGATTCTTTTTATATGCAAGAAAAGTAAATGTTGTCTCTTGAGTATCTGCCTGTATGCCAAAGCACATGTCCCTTGGCCCAAGGCATATAAAAGCAATTCCCATTCGAGATTTATTCCTTTCGGACTGAATTAGCCATCATTCTTTTACACACCATTTGCAAAACATAAAAAAAAATATTTATTTCGGAGGCAAACCCACTTTAGAAACGTGTCAAAGAGCTATAACTGCTATCGTATGGAAGAAAAGAATTGTTATTCATCATCCTGACCAAAGTATAATAAAAAGGTGGGTTTTCAAAGCAAGACTATAACTCAATGTTAAAAGGAAGCGTAATGGTTATGAGTGTATGGGAAAAAAGACCAGGTGTGTTTATCGTGATACAGAATTTGTCCGTGCTGTTACTAGTTCTTGAACTTCTACTTTGAAAAGAGCATACTTAGTTTTATCCCAAGTTACCTTACGAAAGAAGTAAACAAAAAAATTGCATTTAGTTTAACATTTTCACAGGTAAACCCTGCTTTGTAGTCCCGGATTGTTACTGAATGGATAATGATGCTTAGGGCTTAAATGAGAAGAGTGTATGAGTATTGTTTTGGTTTGTATGGGTGTTATGTTGATTGCAGATTTAGTACATGGATAAAATAGATTGCATTTAATTGATAAATTTTAACCGAAAATTTTTAGAACGAAACAATTTTTAATTACGATTAAAGATTTTATAGAAGTAAAATATTAAGGTAAAGTATACATTGAGGAAAGATAGTAAGTAAAAAAAATAAGGTAGTAAGGTAAAGTATATATTGAGTTCTTCAAAGCACATTAGCTGTTTTGAACTTGAAAGGTCTCTAAAATTTAAAAAGTAGATAACAGGTAATAATATATAGAAATAATTAGTTAAAAATTTAAAAATGTCCAATATGAATATGCATAAAGTTCCAAATAGAAGACAATGAATCGTATATGGAGAAATAGAAATATTTTTAAAAAAAGGAAATATTTTATTTCTCAAAGAGACTTTATCGTATTCAGAGGATTTCCCAAATTTAATTCCTCACATCAATACACAGAACGGTATGCCTCAGTATTTATTGTTAAAACTTGCAAAGCGAATGTTGTTTTTTATCTTGATAACGCGATAGAAAATAATGTTACTTGTTTAGGTAATCAAAAATATAGTTGATACTTTTATAATTTATCTAATAAATTGACAAGGAATGCCATTTGCAAAGAAGGTCTAGTTCTATTCTAAAGGTAAACACTAAAAACAATAGAAGATGATATATTTCCTAGGAAGGTCTAGTTCTTATCTAAAGGTAACTACTAAAAACAATAGAAGATGATATAGCAATAAAAGTAATAAAAGATAAGTCTCAATTCCATTAATATTTTGTTAATGCTCATGTGCTATATGTATTTATTTCCTAAAACATGAGACTTCAACTATCGTTTTGATTGATAAAACATTATTAAATGCTGGCAAATAAATATGCATTAAATGCGATATCAACTAACATTTTCATTCACAAAAATGACAATTAATTTTTTCATGCAACATTGAAAATGATTAAAAAAATAGTAAGATGTTAACTAATACTTGCCGTTTTCTTAATAATTGATGCTGAAAGTATTATTTTTATCAAAAGGAATTCCATTTACTGAAATAACTTAATATTAAATGTGAATAAATCTAGGAATTATTAGTCTGATGTGGAAAATTGAGATGATAAATATCTTAAATAGCATAATTAATGACAATCAAATAAACGAAAAAACTTATACAGCTCATGTATTGTCTGAGTATTTATATTTAATTCTGGTCTAGATGTTAATTAACGTCAGTTTTCCAGGTTTGTTTAGTTTTCTTTTATCAAAGTCTTTCAAAGACAGATATCTACATTTTTTCAAGTAAAAATAATATTTAATGTAATATAATATTTTGATCTTCAAATATATTTTATTCTTTTATCCTGTTATATAATAAAACCTTCAATTAAAACTATTTTAAAGAAAAGTACTTAATAAACAATTTAAAAGAAGTAAATATTGATAAAGAGATTTTAAATATTTAAAAAAGCAGCAATTTTTATAAATTAAAATTTTCTTAATATTCAGGTTTTTAAAAAAGGTATTGAAATTAGATTTTACATAATTGGATTTAATTTAAATACCTTTATTTTTGAGACACTGGATGTTTTTACACAAGTCAAATATCAATGTAACTAGATGATGCAAGTGGATTTGTTAATAAAACCCGTTTGCTTAAAATTTTTCAAGTGCTTCTAACCCCTTTTTAAGAACTTTTCCCTTTTGTTTAATAGAATAAACCTCTTGAGTTACTAAATCATACTACTTAGGAGCAAATCAAGCCTTAGCTATTACATTCGCAAATATTTATGAAGCATTTTGTTCCCCGTTATGCATTTTTCTATGCCGAGTCTCTTTCAATAGGGCAATATTATATTTCCATCAAAAGAAAAGTAGGGAATCGAGTCTCACAATGCACTCTCTTGAGTTGTTTGTTCTCTTTCCGCTCGACCGTGTCTCTCTGTGCTTTTTCTTTGTGTTCATTTTTCCTTTCCGTCGTCAGACAAGGTCCTTGAAAGGGTACGACTGGACAATAGAGAACTGGAGTCAAGGGGACGCACGGGATGCCGAGAAACAATGCGGGGACAGTAAAGAATGAACCTCAAAGGATTTGGGATTTGTGTCTTTCAGAATTTCATTTAAATGAAAGAAAGCTGGAAGATGGAAGGCGCATGTTTTAAGATGGCCTTTCCTTCTTTTGAGGCCGAAGACAAAGATGTTTGTGTGGCGAAAATTTTCTACAATTTATTTACTGAGATGTTTGGGAAAAAGAAAAGTTTTGAAATAATGGTCTAAATATATATATATGTTTTATTTACTTTTTGAAGTGTTACCGTGCCCTACATTAGAAAGGATTAATGTATTCTGAAAACATTTCAGGTATATATATAATGCTGTTCATTGGTTTATCTCATGTCAATCCGAACCCACAGGTGACGAAAAGTTGACTTAGATTGTTAATTGTAGCACATTAGCTTGTAGCACATTGTAGCTTGTTATATGGTTGAAAACTGAAAAAGTCCCAATAGAACAAATGTCAAATGCTACATAATTGCTGATGCTAGAAGCTAATAATGTGAACCTGATTTCTTCTGCAGTAAAGGTAGTCAACCTTTTTATACGTATCTCCACTTTATATCCCTATAAGTAGTAAAATTTTGTAATACCCCATCGGTTCACAATGATGATGATTTGTAAAGTAGAGGAGGAACTTTACTTTATAAAATTTATAATAAATCAGAGTTACAGCAAATGAAGGCATGCAATAATAAATAATTACCGATTACTTTATATCCAATTTTTGCTAAGTTTAGCAGAATAAATCTTTATAATTAATTCATTGTTATATTTTATACTTTAATAAATTTATATTTATTATACTATCTTTTTTATTTATTCTTTTTATTTATATTTAATTAAATCATTGAGGATGATGGTGTGAAACATACTGGATATCTTGCTCAATTTTTGTAGAGAATAAATGAAATTCTCGTCTTTCAGAAATATTCAGGCGGTGTTTTTCTTTGGTCATATTATGATTAACAGAACTAAAGCCGGATTACACAAGATATGAGGGATCGGAAGTTATCAATAAACGGAATAATTTTCCAGATATTTGGATATAGTGAGACAGCATTTTTTTATTTTGAAAAAGGTTTTCATATCCACCACCATTGAATTTATATTTATTTCCTACTTCATATTTAATTTCTAACAGTTCTTCTTGACAAGTTTTATCAGCTTCTTCAATATTTGTACAGGCTCCAGGTTCGAATCCTGGTGGTGGTATGGATGTATGTTAGCTGTTAGGAATCCTTGTTAAACTGTAGTTCCCGGTCTAATTAACCTAAAGTGTAAAAAAATGATAGTAGAGCGAAAGACCCCACCAAAACTTCAATATTTGCGGTAAAAGGATTTTTCATACAGCCATGCACCTCCAAATTCAAAATATCTTCAAACCGTTTTTTTACGTCCAATTTAAGTTTTGCGTTGGTTGTTGAATCTATTAATATCATCTGGAATTATAACATCTGTTATAGATGATAATTCAGAAAACAATTTTTCAATTGATCATATATATCCTTTGGGGTTCATTAAAAGTAGTTCAAGTTTATCAATAAATGTTGACGCAATACTTTGCAACATATAAGAGTTTTCATTAGCTCATTGAAGCTGTAAATTGGCATCAATAAATTTCTTGAAAATATCTACCAAATAAAATGAAAAGTTCTTTTCTGTTTTCAAATGTTGACACAGATTGTCAACATTACTTTCAAAGAATTGTATGACACTATCGAAGAAGGCCACCAAACGAGTTGCAGATGTATCCTTTCAAAGCCACAGAACTTCTGTGGGCCAAAGTAACTTAATAAAATCTTTATTATTGTCTGAGCAAAGTTATCGAACATATTTTTTTTTTGTATTGAATCTGATCTGTTTACGGCTCGAATTTTTATAGTTAATGATGAACTGAGAATTGAATTGAATTGAGTTTTTCTACAGGATGCGTTCTATGCACCACATAAGGAATACAAAAAATATTTGGGACTTCTTTCTTCAAATAAGTAATGAATCCACTACAGTTATCCACCATAGACGGTACTCCATGGCACATTATTCAAACAATGCAACATTAATATTTATAGGATTAATTTTTGTACAATACTCACAGTAATAAATATAGATAATTCTCTTTTATCTGTAATGGCACTTAATGCGAATAGTATTTCTTCTCGTAATGTATTATTTTCATCAAAATAATGTGTATATGCCATCAATAAAGCATGTATTATCTGAAAATAATCAGTCTATATATTGCATGGAAAATGGAGATTTGGAGAAAAATTATAAGCTATTTTTACCGCCATTTCTTTAATTCGTCACTTTACTGTGCCGTTGCTTAGGGGCAACGTTTTTAAAATTTGAAATATATCCTGACGCATTATTTTTGAGACAAGTTCTTTTATAAAGGGTATTATTGCTGTTTCTCCGGCATTATAAATTTTAAATGCAATAACTGAAAATTAATCCATCTTCGTTCACTGCATTTTGTTTTTTAAATGATACAATGATTATCGAAAGTTTTTTGTAATTTTTTATATATTTCCGGAAAATATTCAATGGCCTTGTCCTTATCATGTGGATGTTTGTAGAAAGATGTTCTCGAAATCGATATTTATCTGGTTGGATTATGTTTTACGACATAATAAACACATTGGATGTTGTTTATTTACAACAGATTCTATGAAATCCATCTTTAGATACTCTGACAAATAACCACTGACGTATTTTTTTTTTTTGAGATATGGGCGAACAATATCTCACAATATTTTATTTGACGTGTTTACTCTTATAAATCTAACTACATACTGGCTGAATGATTAGTCGACTATTAATTGCAGAGCCGCCTGATTGATCTGTCTTTATATCATTTGTGATGGCACAGGTTCATAATGGTGTATTTAACCTCAAACCGGCGTAATAAGATTGCCTTATTTTGCATTTTAATTTGTGACTCGTTATAAAACATAAACAGTAATAAAGAATTTTATGAAACACCTAATGTAAATGATTTTGAATAATGCTATGAAAAATTTTTAAACAATACTGAAATATAAAAATTTCTGAAATAGAAATTTTCATGTTTTTAAATGTCAATTAAATTACAAAAAAAAGTGCTTCAAAATACCTACGCCCACCATAAAAGCTGGAACGCCCACAAGATGGTTGTAGGGACCAGGTTGACTCCCACTGTTTTACAAGCTGCAAGTCAGGCGCATTTATGTAATGTAGAAAAAAACATGCAAAATTCTCATGCGATTCTCATAGAATATTTACATAGATATCACAAACTCAATCTAGTGTCTTAATTTTTTTTTATACAATTGCTGAATAAACATTTCTAATAGCGTATTGAAACCTTGTTCCTTCACACATTAGGCTACTTTGCGATTATTTGTGTTTGGGCACAAATATAAAATATCGTAGTAAATATAAAATACTATCTAAAGGTAATATTATTTTAATTATATTAATAAATTTATTTATAATGAAAGAAGTACAGAAATATTAAAGCACAAAATATCTTTTTTTTTTATACTTTTTTGGAAATGAACGAGTACCAAAATTGATTTTGGAATTGAACTAGACAAACTATTGGAATCTTTGGACAATTTAATTCATCTTTCAAGTTTAGTTAAAATTAAAATTAAATAGGAATGATTGATTTTGCATTATAAATTTTATATTTCACATTCAGATGAAAATTCGAACTGTATCTGACAGGTACTGGGTTGCTATTGCGTTTTGAAAGGACTGGAATTTATTTTGACATTTGGAGATTTGCATTAAAATGCATCTGAAAGGGATTTTTAATATCGCATTTGTTTATATATTATCATATATTTTTATTAAACTTATAATGAATTCAATATTTTAAAACAAAATACCTTGATAATAATATTCAATATTTTTTGAATATTTATTATCAAATTCTAGATTTTTTTTTCTAAAAATAATTTTTTGTTACCTTTTATTTTAAATAAAAATTTATTACCCGTTAACACTAGAGATTCATTTTTATTACTTATTACGCATATTTACATTTATATGACGCTTTAATGCAAGGAATAACGGTTGAATAAAAATTCGCCCAAGAAAATAAATGAATTTTATTTATATATATCATTATTCATACGAATATTCCAAGTTAAAAAATTGTAATGCTTTTATGGTGTAGAATGAGTTTTAAAAGTTTTATCCCATGTTAAACCTATTAAAAAGTATAATATATATATCTCTATATCTATATATATTTCTCTATATAGGAAACATTAATCACTTTGAAGCATCGTCAAATTATTTAAAAATTTCTTTCCAGAAACAATATTTTAATAGTTTCTTAATTTGCACTATAATCTTTCGTGGTAGATTTTTTTGTTGTTTCATTTCGATGCATTTTCCAACGTATTATAGAAATATTAGAGAATATGGTGTTACTATTTTCCCTTTTTTATTTATGAAGACATTACACTTTTTTCAATAATTTTTTCTTGCTCAGAAAAGTTTTGTGCGAAAACTAACAAATATGCATGTTTTCACATCATTTAGTACTTGAATTAAAAGTTCAAGATATGTACTTCGATGTTATGATATTATTACATACACTATTTAATTGCAAACGGAATCAATTTCTTTGTTCTACAAAAATATTCTTTTATTATTCATAATTAAAAATCATTAATATTGTATACTTTATTACCAAGAAGATAATATTATTTTAATTATTTATCTAAATTTTGAGTTACAATTATTATTTTGTTACTGAGGCCACTTTACTAATCTTATATTTAGCATTTTCTGTGTCTGTTATATATATATATATATATATATATATATATATATATATATATATATATATATATAAACCGATAGTTTCGCATTATTTTTTACATTCATAAATAAATTGCTTTGCCGTTTCATTGCATAGTTATAAACTATCATCTCATATGATAGAGTGCCTTGATGGATATGCGCTGGTTTTCAAGTTTCAAGCTGGTTTCTGGTTTCAGTTTGCAGCAGCTGGGTTCCAAGTCTGCACCGAAAGCTTTTGAGCCTATGCCAGGGATGAGTGTGATAAACTCATAGACGGGAAAATTCTTTCGTTGGCGCATACATTCTGGATTAGCAAGATGCAATTTCAACCTTAACACCCTGAGTAAGGCTAAACTGATGCATCTGTGATTTCCTGTGGGCAAATCGCTTCTAAATAAATCTTCTATATTCGTGTCTCCTATACAAAAACTGTTATTTAATTTTCGTTATGATATTTTGAAGGATTAAAAATTATTTTTTGAATTCAAATTATTCAACAGTTCGAGTCAATTGTCACAGCAGATAATAAAGTTATCAGGTTAGTAATCAATTTAAAAATTCTATTTTTCTCCGTAATATTAATGGTGTACAAAAATTATTTATTCCTGTTCCCTAGATATTATTCTTTAAAATATTATGCATTTAATAACTTTAAATTAAAATAAATAGGTAGATATAGTAATATTGTCTGTAATAATTTTAATATTTTGCATTTAATCAAACCGTGCCTTTAATCCTTTTGATTTTAGCTTGTTAAAAATAATGTATTGAGAAAGATAACTTGCAAAATCTTCTATATTGCTTCAAATTTACATGCAACATTCATCCAAAATTCAGAGTAATTTTTCTGATTCACGAACCTTCTTTTGTGCAAAATGCTTATTTCAAATTAGATGCTTGATTACATGAATAGATAATCTATTACTAATGATTAATTTAAAAGAATATTCAAAAGATTTCTGAATTGAGTTCAGTTAATTAAAGTAGTAGTTGATTAGTAGTAATTAATAATGGTTTATTAAGACAGTTCACATAAATTAGGAAAGGAGATATTTAATTTATTTTCTTTCATTGATAAAAACGTTAAAGATAATAAGTTTATTATTAACGTTTTATACAACTTTCAATAATCTACTTAACATTTTTCAGAAAAATGTTTTGCAAACTAATATATGGTTGCAAAAAAATTCATGGTTTATATATGGTTGTTTTTAATTGATATATATAGTAATATATATCGCATTGCGTTATAGTCGTAGATATAGTATTATATATCGCATTGCATTTTTCTCTCAAATTTATTTAGTAGATTAAATTACGAACATTTGAATATCTATAAGTCGAAAATAGCTCGTAAATCCTTCTCTTCATATCAACAAAACTATTTCTTCGTATATCAACCAAATATTTATGCAGAACATTGCGTGCATATGTTCATAAAGTAAAAGAGTGTAAGGATCTCAAACGAGTTTTAAAAGACAAGCAAACAGAAAATACTTTAAAATTGCAAAGTTTAAGGATATTTTGAGGAAATCCTTTGGTCATAATCTTTTGCATGTTGAAGAAAAGAATAACAAACATTAAGAGGCACGCATAACGTACGATAGCGTGCTTTAAAGTAATTTTCCATATGCCGATGAGTCGTACTGTAAAATCAAATTGTTCAACTTCATAAAAAAAAATCTTTATTTTTTTTCTTTAAGCATATTTTATTCAGTACAATTCTTACATCGATATGTACTGTTTTGGAACAAGATGCTGATTCACTTTCTATTAAGACTCTTGATTTTTCAATCCCTACTATTAGTTTACACTCTGCCTATATATATCTTATTGAAATTTTCAATTGTTAATAAAATACCTTTTATTCATCCACTCAAGTATTACATATATTTTTTTGAACTTGTAGTGGAGGACACTTGATGCTGATACAGTTTTTTCAAATATTAATTCATTAATTAAATTTAATTAATTAGTTTTAATTTTTTTAAAATTAAAGTTGCATCTATCTAATAATAGATGGCGCCAGATATAAGAGGAAAATTTCAATTTTATGTGTAAAGGACTTTTCTGCAATATAGTGAAAAAAAATATTAGGAATTGACTTAAAATTTTTTTTTATATTACTTGTTTATCTCTGCTTGTCCACACTGTATATTTCATAGCTACATATATTCATTTACCTTTTCGTTCCAACAAACCCATTGAATTCTTAAAAAAAAAAATTTATTAATTAATTTAGAAATTTATTGATTATTAAATGAAATATTTTGTTTCAATGAAATTTGTTTTTTGTTTCCATCCCTTTTTTATTAAAAACAGATAACTCAAGAATCTGAAATTAAGAGTAAGTTTTAAATTTATAATAATGAATTTTGAGAATATTTAATGATAGGCTTTAATACATTTTATCAATATTTAATCATTTCATATAAAGTATGTTTAAATCCTGAATTTATAAAATCATTGTAAAACCTTGGTTTTATTTTGAATATTACAAATGATACTAATGAGCATGCTACTACATACCAGCCATAATAATTGGCATGCTACATACAAGCCATAATAATAAGCATGCTATGACATACAAGCCATAATAATCAGTATGCTACAACATACAAGTCATTATGATTGGCATGCTACAACATACAAGCCATAATAATTGGCATGCTACAATATACAAGTCCTAATAATCAGCATGTTACAATATAAAGGCCATAATAATTGGCATGTTACAACATACAAGTCATAAAAATCTGCATGCTATAAAATGATGTAGCATTGCTTCTAAAAGAAATATAAATTGAATAATGTTTTAAGCTTATTTTAGCTTATTATTTTGTACAATATTTTACAAACATTATTCAGTAAGAAGCAAAATTGTAATAATTTTTTTAAATTTTCTTTTTATAAATGTAATTTTGCATAACCAATACTTTTATATTTAAAACATGTAATGTATCATTTTATATTTACCTATAATGAAATGTATACATATTTTTTCTGAAAAAAGCAGTTACAAATTATAAATTCTAATAATTATGGTTTTAATACAATGTGAATTTATATATTTTTCCGTAGGTGCAAAATCTAGCAGTATCTGATATAATACACAAATTGCAGTTTAATGTTGTTTTCAGTTTGAAATATCAATTAAATATTAAGGAAAATTACGATAAAATGTCTAACTTTTAATTATTCATAGAGTTACAAATTTTATATCGCTATTTAAGGATACTTTTACTGAATCATTACATCTTAGGTCAGTTGAGAATAGTTATAGTAGTTCACTGGATCATCGTAGTGTTTTCTTTTATTTTTTTGTTGTATATATCTATCATTAAAACTTATTTTCTGTTAATTATTGCAATAGGTTCCATTTTAAAGTACATGAGCGTCTACTATTTTTAGAAAACATACTTTTTTCCTCAAAACATTTGTGACATTATAAAATAAGTAGTCATTAATATATAAATAATAAAAACTTTTATATCTCTGGATTGCTTGGCTGTTGTGTACAGTTTTTCGTTTCGTGAATCTACTATGAACTTAGTATAAGCTCATAGTGGAGTATAAGCTCTTAGTTAATAGATTTGTTACTCGATATCATATTGCAGTTTTGTTTGTTTTATATTTTGTTAATAATTATTTATCGCTTATATTTCAAAAAAATTCTATTTATTTTAAGAAAATATTTTAAGTGCTTATTTATATGACGGCGATTGATTTTTTTTTTTATGATTAACGATAAAAAAAGTTTTTTTTCTTCCTATTGATTAGAATGATAAAAATTTATTTCACTACTTGAAGTTACATTTACCTGAACTATTAACGTAATTGGCATTGAATTTTATAATATTTTCTTTCCTAGAATTATTATTTTAATGATTTTCAACGATAAAGCAGTTATTTTAATTACAAAAAAATATTAAAATTGTTACTAGTACCTGTGAAAAGCACAGATTCTAAGTCATGCATTTTTTAAATTCATATATAATTTACATTTTTGGTAGAAAAATCTTTAAACAAATAATAATATTAATCAAGAATTATCTATAAAGACATTATATTGAATTAAATTTAATTATGAACAATTAAAAATAATACATGAATATTATTTTATTGGGATGCATTAGAACAAAGTATAATAGTAAAGGCATTAATTTAAATTGTATCTAAGGAGTAATTCTTTAATTTATAGTACTACTTATACTTCTTTAAGAAGTTATATTACTCATACTTCTTTAAGTAGGTTGTAGTATTTCATTAAAGGTTATAGCATATTTAAATTTACCAGAAATTAGTTCAATTATTTTTAGTAGATTAACATTTTTTAAATTTTGTTATATATTTTTTTAAGAAAATTTAATTATCTTCTAAAACAAATAATTAAAATAAAAATTAATAACAATAAAAAAAAGGCAAATATGGATTTTATAAACTAAGAATTCACTGATGGAGATCATTGAAGTCATAGTTTTTAAAAAATTTCCAAAATAATTGCTATAATTCAGAAAAGTAATGGTAATGTAGCATTTTTCCTACGGTAAGAGATGCAGCATTTTATCCCCAGGAGAGAGGAAAGTATATTCTTTAACACAAGTGTATAATAAAAATCTATCACTCAAATTTGACAGAAGATAAGCAGCGTTGTGGATAATTATATTACATGTAATTAGTGTTTTGTACTAATGAGAACAACCTGTAAATAAAATCTGATAGAGAGATATTCAGTGTCATGGATAATGAAACCTCATGAAATTAGCGATTGTCTGTCCGACCTTCACAGCTCGATACAATTAAAAATGGAATATGGACTACACCACGAGTTGTTGCATCGTGATGGGGGATAGACCATGGACTGAGAAAGTGTTTACACCAAAGAGAAGCGAGGGAAGCTGACCGCACCCTTTTGACGGATTTTTTTAAAGGGAGTGTTTTGGAGAAGAGGAAACCGAGTTTTGCCACGAGTGGACAAGAAGTGTGGTTTTTCTCTTTTTCTAAAAGTAATTGAAAAAGCAGGATTTTCCGTCTACTTACAAAGTGAACCCCTTGTGGTTTTGTATGATAATTAAGGTCTGTTGCAGACCTGGGGAAATATATTCGTCGTAGACTTGAGAAGTCTGAATATCTCCATCCTTGGAGTGAACTGCACTTGCGAATCAAATTTAGTTCTTATTTTTCATTTTCTGTAAATAATAAATTGTAATAAATAGAGTTCTGTATGTATATATATATAACTCTTGTAAATAAAAATTGAAGTGCTCCCATGAACCTGAAAGTGTCCCTCTTCTTTAAGCCGTTATAGGTCTAATGTAGGTTTTGACATTACAGTAAACTATTGTACTGATAGTTTACTATCAGTTTGCAAAGTGAAAATGACCCATTGTAAACTATACATTTACATTTATTACTCAATATTAAAAGTCAGATTCTGAATGAAATATTGAATTCAGTTATTTAAAGCAGTAGTATTTCAATAATAAAAATTTTTAAATTCGCCAAATCACTTATGTGATTTACATTTTAATCCAAAAATAAATAAGTTTTAATAACTTTAATGAAACATTCTTTTATAAAACCATTTAAAATTTTAGTAAATTTTATTAATGGAAGGACTAGTGATGAACTAAAAATTTGTCTTCGAGAAAAAAAAAAAAAGTTAAAATAAAATGGAAGACATCCATGTCTTCGACTGTTCTAGTTTTGCTGCGTTTGCATTTATATTCAAAGTGTTCTATTTAACAAGTAGTCTTAGTTTATTTATTCGGCTCTTGAAATTGAAGGAAGAAATGCTTACGTTGCCAGATTTTTTTTCATTTGAGAGCCAATTTGATTGGCTTAAAATGATGCCATCGTCATCAACAAGTTAAGGGGAAAAAAAGAACGAGAAAAAAAATTCAGTAAAAGTTTGAGTGCAAAGAAAGAAAAATATTCAAAAAAAAAAAAAAGTTTCTGTTTTTTACCATGGAATTTATTAAAACTTTTCTAAAATCTCTTTTATTAAGTTAATACACATCTTGTTGAATTTATGAGCTAAAGGAACCTTATTTATTTATCAAAATAAATTTTCATATATTTATCCAAATAAATTATTATTATTATTAAATATTGTTGATTTGCATTGAAAATATTTAATACGAATTTTAGTTTTGGAGATTTCTGCCTTTAAAATAGTAGTGTTTTCATATTTATATATTTTGTAAGGATTTTTCCTAATACTAATTAAGAAAATACATACTCCATATATAAAAATATCTATAACATTTTATATAATATTCAGCAATTAACTGTTTATTAAAAATTACAATGATATTGAGATTATAGAAAATTACATATTATCTTTACATTATAGATTAATTACTAATTTTCATGGAATTAATGAATATAGTCACTTTTCCCAGATTTATGACAATCATTTCCAGCATGATAAATTGCACTTTTATCATCACTTTCGAATAATTGTATACATTGTCATCTTTAAAATGAATAAGAATGAATTTAGTATCCTTCGAGTGAACAATTTGTAAGCAATTAGTAAACACTTAGTAAGCAATTAGTGAACACTTAGTAAGCAATTAGTAAGCAATTTTCTTTTGTGTAATCGTTTTATTTTTATTTTTCAAAATATTTTATTTACAAAGAGATGAGATAATACAATTTTTGTGTTAATATTTTTCTATGTCCGTTTTATGGAATTTTACACGAATGGATGCCCGACTCGAGGCTCAGTGGCAACGCGTTCCGTTTTTGCAGCATTAGCGCCGAGGTTCAATAACAGTTCAGGTTATAGACACTCTTTCATAAACAAGGAGGCTCGATGGCGCTTGTGATTTCAGCATCTTATCTTGTTAGTTGAACTACCTGTTTCGAGTTTGCTGGTTTTTCTTCCATACTATATGCCAATGCGGGGCAGTTCCCCTAAAGGTCTCGCGGAAGGCACTGCTCTCCTACTTCCGTGACACGATGCCAAGTCAGATTTCTACCTATTGGTGCTTCATCACAGAACTCTTCCCTCCTTCAAGAGGATTTGGTTTCTCGCTCTATACTTATTTTGTGCAACCTTAGGCTAATTAGACCGCGACCTACAGCTTAAAGGGGATTCCGAACCAGTAACAAACATCCATGCCAGCTCCAGGATTCGAACATGAAGCCTGTGGTACCAAAGGTCAGAGCGCTAACCAATTGACCATCAGGCCGCCTTTCCTTCCATGAGGAATACTACAATAATAACTCAAATGAAAAAATTTTAAGCAAATGTATAAGTTTAGTTAAACGTTTTTTAAGAAATATTTCGAATTAACCTCTATTAAATAATGCATACACATTAAAATACTGAAAACTTATCATTTGAAACTTTGACGATCATTCTGAAGTTTTGCATGCTAAAAAAGACAATTACAGAACATATAAACACGCATATAATTGAATTCAGGATGGTACCCCCAGTCTCCCAGTATCCCAGTCTCACATCTAATTCAACAACATATGAATCTGATAATGAATAATTAAAATACTACATTTCATTCCATTGATTTCATGAATTTTAAATAATGGAGACAATGACTATTTTCCAATGGTGCAGTATTTTAAGAGTTCCACGAATTACGTGTGCTTTGGGAAACTGTAAATTAATAATTAATTTGTACAAATATTTTGGGTTTGAAGGGCTGTTTGCTGGTTGCTGGACAGCATCAATTAGTGTTTACTGTGGTAGAACTGTTTTGATAATCAAAATGATTTAAGCAAATAAGAACACTGTTATTGGTTTCTGTCTTGTTGTTTGATGTCTGTTGGTTGGGTTCTAACTAGCGTGCATGTAGTGATTAAATGTTATAGGATTTATTTCATTGGGAGAAGCTTGACTTTTACATAAATTGAGAAAAAGATGTGATAGTCTTGAGTTTATAGTGGATGTGAAAAATATCTTTCTTTACATCTTGAGGATAAGTATGCTAGAGAATATGTCAAATATCAATTATAGAATATCAAATGTCAAATATCAATTATAGAAAATCATATATCAATTACAGAATATCAAATATCCATTATAGAATGTCAAATATCAATTTTAATTATAGTATGATAAATACTATTATTTTCACCATAGATAATTTAATGAAAACACAAAGCTAATTACAAATTTAACATAAAATGTATTTTAGAAAGATTGTAAAATTAATTTAAAATATAAAATAGATAAAGGCTCATACAATTACTTAAAGGATATTAAGAATGTTATTAGTTGTATTTTCAAAATTCAACGTTATGCTTACTTTTGGTGAGATTAATATGTAAATTAAAAAACTCTCTTTAAAATTTACATAGATATACTTGTTTCTATACATTATTTGTTTAGAAGAATTACTGATACCGTAATATATATTATAAAAAGAATTAAAATGTAATCATCTCTCTTATCAATGTTTTTATGAGATATTTAATTCATATCATATCTTACATTAAAAAAGTTTGTATAATTTCAGTTATTCACTTAAAATTAAAACAATTTTAAATAAACATAATAATTTTATTTAATGCTATTTAAATTTCCTAGGTTCATTTCACGTTTTCCGGGAGAAGGCTCCGGGAAAACGTGGCACAGAATAGAGGAGCAAAAATACACATAAAAAAAAGTGGACAGCTTCCTCATTTCGTTTCATAAGCAGTGAGAATTTCTAAAGCAGTCCCCCAGGTTTTCACCAATCCTTTTTTTGACCATCCTATATGCTCAGTGTTCATTGGTTGCCCTCTGTAAAGCCAGGGAAGTCCTAGGATTCTTGGATAGGCTGGCTGCATAACCTTTGGAAAAAAAGAATTTTGAGGATTTCATTTCTAGCCCACTGAGCAAAACCAAATAATTTTTTATGAGTTTTCATGCTGCAAACCGGAATTAAATTACTGACCACCATGCGGTTTATTTTCCAGTGCGTTTTTATATTTTCCCAACAATGCTGTTTTCATTTAATATTTTAGTTTAGGCATTCAGTATTTTGATTTCTGTGTTTAATGTCAAACTGTTTATTTTTCATTGTTTATTTGTTAACAGTTCTCTGACAAAAATTTGTTTGATTTAGTTTATCGTTCTACAGTCAGTTTTTGCACACTTGGAGCTAATTAGACTGGGACCTGCAGTTTAACATTGATTCTTAACCAATATTACTACGACAACTGGCCATCAGCCCCTGATTCCAAACCAATAACAAACATCCATTCCCCGTCAGGACTCGAACCTGAAGCTTGTGGACCGATAACCAGAGCGCTAGCCAATTGGAGATCAGGCCGCCATGTTGGAAGGAATATGTCACGAAATTTGCAGTTTCATCAGTTGTATTTTTAATATCTTGCTGCATTTTAAAAATTAAATAATATATTATAAATTAATAATCAATTCCCTTTAAAATTTTTCAAACTTGATATAATTGATTACTTTAGTATTATATAACTATTGATAAAGTTTCAAGAATTGTTTTAATTTGAAGTGTTGCTACATAGAATTCAATGTATTATGGTAAACATTGAATGCTATGTAGCTATTATAATTGTGAAAGAAAACAACAAAAATTAACGTTTCATATTTTAAAACAGAATTTGAAATATTTTAAAGTTACAAAATGATATTTAATTAATAAATTTCTAGTTTTATTTAGAAAGAGTATATTTTTACTGTACTTACTTCCGTTTGCACATATAAACGACTCCATATCTATAACTGCCATTTATATGACTCGAGTGTACACAAGCAAATATTCCCTGGCATTTTCTGTGGCGATTTCTGTTCTTTCTGTGCATGATGCTCCAAGAAAGAACAGAAAAAAAGGATAGAGAAAGAATAATAATAATTCTCCATTTATACTTTCCATGGTCTAAGCGATCAAAGTCTTGCACCACGGAAAGAAAAGGAAATAATATCCTTCTTTTTCCTTCCCACCTGGTCCCGGGAGAAGGCTCCGGGAAAACGTGCCACAGAATAGAGGAGCAAAAATACACATAAAAAATGTGGACAGCTTCCTCATTTCGTTTCATAAGCAGCGAGAATTTCTAAAGCAGTCCCCCAGGTTTTTCGGCAATACTTTTTTTTTGACCATCCTATATGCCTTATGTTCATTGGTTACCCTCTGTAAAGCTGGGGAAGTTCTTGGATTCTTGGATAGGCTGGCTGCATAACCTTTGGAAAAAAAGAATTTTGAGGATTTCATTTCAAGCCCACTGAGCGTGATGGGCAAAGGCGAATAAATTTTTATGAGTTTTCATGCTGCAAACCGGAATCAAATTACTGACCGTCTTGCAGTTTATTTAGTAGTGTATTTTTATATTTTCTCAACAATGCTGATTTAATCTAATATTTTAGTTGAGGCATTCAGTATTTTTTGTTTCTGTGTTTAATATCAGAATGTTAATTTTTCATTTTTCTTTGTTGACAATTCAACGAAAGAAATTTGTTTGGTTTGTGATTCTACGGTCATTTTTTTAGCACTTTGGGCTAATTAAACCAGTGCTGGCAGTTTAACGTGGATCCCTAACCTCTAATACTACTACACTCGGCCACCAGACCCTGATTCCAAACCACTAACAAACATTGATGCCAACGTCAGGTTTCAAACCTAAAGCTTATGGTACCAACAGCCAGAGCGCTATCCAATTAACCAAAAATCCTCCATGTTCAAAGGAATAGTTTACAAAATTTGCAGTTTCATGAGTTCTATTTTTAATTTCCTACTGTATTTTAAAAAAAATTAAGTAATATATTATAAATTAATAATCAATTCCTTTAAAAATGTTTGAAACTTGATATACTTGTTTACTTTATAATTATTGATAAAGTTTCAAGAATTATTTTAATTTGACGTGTTACTAGATAGCATTCAATGTTATCTTAAAACTATTATAATAGTAAAAGGAAACTAAAATTAAATGTTTATATTTTAACATAAATTTAAATTATGTTTCATTTATAAAATAACATTTCATTAATAAATATCCAGTTTCATAGAAAATCAGTATATTTCTACAGTGCTTACTTCCGTTTACACATAAAAACGACTCCATATCTATGTCTGCCATTTATATGACTCGTGTGTTCACCAGAAAATAGTCCCTGTCATTTTCTGTGGAGATGCATGATGCTCTAAGAGAGAACCGAAAAAAAGTAGAATAGAGAAAGAATAATAATAATTCTCTATTTACACTTTTGATGGTACTTTCGATACTCTTGCATCCCGGAAAGAAAAGGAAATAATATCCTTCTTTTCCTTCCCACCTGGTCCCGGGAGAAGGCTCCGGGAAAACGTGGCACAGAATAGAGGAGCAAAAATACACATAAAAAAAAAGTGGACAGCTTCCTCATTTCGTTTCATAAGCAGTGAGAATTTCTAAAGCAGTCCCCCAGGTTTTTCACCAATCCTTTTTTTTTGACCATCCTATATGCCCGGTGTTCATTGGTTACCCTCTGTAAAGCCGGGAAAGTTCTTGGGTTCTTGGATAGGCTGGCTGCATAACCTTTGGAAAAAAAGATTTCTGAGGATTTCATTTCTAGCCCACTGAGCGTGATGGGCAAAAGCGAATAAATTTTTATGAGTTTTCATGCTGAAACCGGAATGAAATTACTGACCGCCTCTCAGTTTATATTCTAGTGAATTTATATTTTTTCACAACAATGCTGTTTGTATCTAATATTTTAGTTTAGGCATTCGGCATTTTATATCAGTGTTTAATGTTAGAATGTTTATTTTTCATTTTTATTTGTTGACAGTTCACTTACAGATATTTGTTTGGTTTGGTTTGTAGATCTGCGGTCGGTTTTGCGCACTGGAAGCTAATTAGACCGGAATCTGCAGTTTAACGTGGATGCCTAACACCTGCTAGTACTGCACTCGCCATCAGCCCCTTATTTAAAACTACATTAATAAAACCCTTATTTTAAACACTAAAAAACATCCATGCCCCCATCAGGATTCGAACCTGATTCCTGTGGTTCCAACAGCCAAAGCGCTAGTCAATTGGCCATCAAGCCGCCATGTTCAAAGCAAGATTTTACAAAATTTGCAGTTTAATCAGTTATATTTTTAATTTCTTACTGTATATTAAAAATTAAATATTATATTATAAATAAACTCATGTTTGTGAAAATTGCAACACCATGAAGGAATCGTCATAATTGAATGAAATTTAATACACAGTTGAGTGGTAGTGGTACAAATAAATGATTAAATGTTCAAAGCAAACAAACAATAACAATAGATCGGAATCAGTATTTTGTGTAGCCTCCACGCGCCTGCAATAAGTGCTGCTACACGACGTGCCATGGAGTCAAACAAATTTTGAATGTCTGCCTGAGGAAGAGCATTCCATATTGTTTGTATGCGCACCCAAAGTTCGTCTGCAGAAGCAACAGGACGAGGATCACAAGCAAGACGCCGAACCAACGAAATCCCACACATGTTCAATCGGCGACATATCCGGGGAATACGCAGGCCAATGAAGAAGCTATACCTGCCGCGTTGCAAAGAAGCATTGAACAGTCCTAGCGATATGAGGGCGGGCATTGTCCTGTTGAATGATTCTCCCCGTTCAAACTGTAAGTTGTTCAAATCTCGCTCTCTTTCGTCGAAGAGTCATAAATAATGATTGAGCTAACATTTACCACTAGCAGATAACCACCGTTAACCATACACGCCTCGCTACAGCCGTCTATTTATTCGGATCCATCCGCCGTTGAGAGGACGCTTCTCAGCATACACATGCGCTACGGATTTGAAATTCTAATCATTTGCATATCATGCGCTAATTTGCATTTCCTGAAAATTTGAGCTCACTCGCGTAAGTCTTTCATGGTGTTGCAATTTTAACAAACATGAGTTTAAATAATCAATTATCCTTAAACTTTTTCAAATTTGATATAATAGTTTACTTTCATCATCATCAATAGCGCAACAGCTCCATAGTGGGCCAAAGCCGTCTGCCTACTGGCAGATTACTTTTACGGGGTAAGATTGTCAGCCAAACGCGCAACACTCTTCTGCTTTATTAGACCGGAACATACAGTGTAGAAGGGATTCCGAACCACTACAAACATCCTTGGCACCGCCGGACTCGAACTAGAAGCCTCTGGCACAGGACGTCAGAGCACTAGTCACTCGTTCAGCAGACCCCAATAATTTACTTTGGTATTATATAATTATTGACACAGTTTCAAAAATTTTTGTAATTTGAAGTGTTACTACATAACATTCAATGTTATCTTCAAAGTATAATAATTGTAAAAGAAAACAAAATTTAAATTTTCATATTTTAAAATAAATTAAAAATTTTTCATTTATAAAATGATCTATCATTAATAAATTTCTAATTTAGAGATAATCAGTATATTTCTATTGTACTTACTTCCGTTTACACACAAAAATAACTCCATATTTATATCTGCCATTTATATGACTCGAGTGTACACAAGAAAATATTCTCTGACATTTTCTGTGGAGATGCATGATGCGCCAAGAAAAGAAGAAAAAAAAGGATAGAGAAAGAATAATAATAATTCTCTATTTATACTTTCTATGGTCTCAGCGATCACGGAAAAAAAAGGAAATAATATCCTTCTTTTCCTTCCCACCTGGTCCCGGGAGAAGGCTCCGGGAAAACGTGGCACAGAATAGAGGAGCAAAAATACACATAAAAAAAAGTGGACAGCTTCCTCATTTCGTTTCATAAGCAGCGAGAATTTCTAAAGCAGTCCCCCAGGGTTTTCGCCAATCTTTTTCTGACCATCCTATATGCCCGGTGTTCATTGGTTACCCTGTGTAAAGCCAGGAAAGTCCTTGGATTCTTGGATAGGCTGGATGCATAACCTTTGGAAAAAAGAATTTTGAGGATTTCATTTCTAGCCCACTAGTGATGGGCAAAAGCGAATAAATTTTTATGAGTTTTCATGCTGGAAACCGGAATCAAATTACTGACCGCCATGCAGTTTATTTTCTAGTGCATTTCTATTTTTTTTCAACAATGCTGCTGTCATCTAATATTTTAGTTTAGGCATTCATTATTTTTATTTCTGTGTTTAACTTGAGTTGACTTTGAGATTTATGCTCGCATTAGCTGCTTTACCTGAAATTATCCAATTACTCTTGTGAAGAAATTAGAAAAAAGGTGTAAGAAAATAAAATATAAATAAAAACAGATCTTTCAATAATAAATGGAATTTTATCTGTGTATTTATTTTTCATTCTTTATTTGTTGACAGTTCACCGACAGGAATTTGTTGGACGAGTAACTTTGCATTGCATAACTTTGTTGCCACAACTTAATTTTTCAACCTTAATAAGTTAAAAAGACGATATTAGCTTTCTTATCTCTTATACGTGCTAGAAGACCGTGTTTTTAAGTGTCACTTAAGAAATTTTAAAATGTATAACTTCTGTAAGAAAAATGACAATAGTTCCTTTTTTTTTAGAATTATCTCTCTTCTAGATGCCTTTAGAGCTCGAATTCTGACTTCGAATTCCTTTAACAGTATGCAATTCATTGAAAAACAAACTGATTCTATGTGATAGTGAGAAAATACTTAGAATAGGCAATTAGAATATCATGGAAATTTTTAAGCTATTTCTTATACAACTATCAAACGTGTTAAAGTCTTTTCTTTAAGGTTTTCTGGAAAAATTATTCCCGCGTTATCCAGTTTTGACGCATTGCAGTAGTGCACCACTGCAATGCAAGTTTAATAAAAATTTCATCAGATTAACAACCAGTAAAAATATTTTCTGCAATTAGTCACATGGTTAAATTTCTGTTTTCCTTCTTTTACGTTGTCTTCTAACAATACTCATACGAAAAAAAAAAATTTTTTTTTTTTTTTACTTGCATTTCATTATTACTGCAGTCCATTTAAAGAACTTAATTTTCCCACAGATTTCCATCGGATGATTTAAGTTTGCGAAGAAATATTCCCAAGTATTAAAAGTGATTGAGAGCACAGAGCAAATATTTTTGCTTAAAAAAAAAATATTGCTATATATCATTACATACTTCAGTTAGTAAATATTAGTTTATTAGTTATAAAATTTATATTAATACAGATATTTTAAATAACATGTTTTCATATATATTAACACTTCAATGAAAATTTTCTACTTCCCTAAAATTACAGGAAAAAAAGAGTTATTTGTCAAGTCTAATTAGATGACTGTATTTAAGATATTTAGTTGTTTCTCTCCTAAATATACATAAATTACTATTCTTTAACCATTAGCTCTAAATTTAACAATTTGTATTTAGTTTTTAATTTTGAATGTTTCAGTTTGTCTCTATTTTGCGTTTTTTGTGATACAGAGAGTTCTAGACTTAATCTTTAATCATTCACTATGCCTGTTTGTAATAACTGCAATACATTTATATTTCCTATTATACATTTCAAAACTTTTGATATCTTCAAAATACACTCATGTCCATAAATTACGGATAATGAAGTTCAGGCAAAGAAAGAGACAGAAGCAAAACAAATTTGACTTATTTGTAAAGTATATTTATTAAACAAAAGGTAAAGAGCAAAAAAGATGCTATATGTTTGACATAATTAATAAAAATTGCGATTTTTACTCCCTGGAGCAAATTTCGAAAAAGAACCTATTTACAAAAAACAGTATGACATGGTTAGTATGATGGTTAATATGGAATATGTCTCCTGGACGATGCAATACAGGCCTTACAACACCTAGGCATGCTGAGTATCAAATTATCAATCTGATCTTGGGGAATATTACACCACTCCTCAAGCAATTCCCTCCGAAGATTCGGTTGACAGGTGGGAGGGGTTGCCGGGCTGCAATTCGTCGGCCAAGCATATCCCACACATGCTCTATTGGATTCAAGTCCGGTGAGTATGCTGGCCAATCCATACGGGTGATATCCTCCAATTGAAGGCATTCGTCTACAATGTTTGCACGGGGAGGACGGACGTTGTCATCATAAACAGAAATTCAGCACCCATGGCGCCCCGAAACAAACGTACATGTCGTTCCAGAATGACATCCCGATAGATGTGGCCTGTCATCGTTACACTCTGAACATGCAGGTCAGTTCTGGAACCAATAATTCCTCCCCAAACGAGCCATCCTGCACCACCGTCACGGTGTCGTTCAATGGTGTTCTCTTGGTGGTAACGGGTACCTGGCGCTCTCTATATGAAAGTCCGGCGAGAATCAGACTGCAAACTAAACCTGGACTCGTCGGAAAACATCTCACAAGACCACTGTTGCGGAGTCCACAATGCATGCTCTCTACTCCAGGTTAATCGCAGGCAACAGTGAGTTGCGGTAAGTGGAACACATCTGACAGGCCTACGAGCATATAGACCAATGTGCCCTAAGCGTCTGTACACGGTCTGCCTTGAAACTGTCGTACCGGTAGCTGAAGAGAGCTGACGAGACAGGTCTGATGCTGTGCTCTGTCTGTTTCTTTTGGCAGTAACTGCTAAATACCGGTCCTCATTCGGCGTTGTAACTCGGGGCGACCTCCGCTGTAACATCTACTCACATTACCATCATCTTGGAATCGTTGCCATCGTTGCACTCTGGGCCATTCCAAGTTCCTCTGATACATCCAGCTGGGTACGTTCACATTCCAGTCGTCCGATAATTCTACCTCTTAAAAATCATCCAAATGCTTTCTTTGTGCCATAACTATGCGGTTATTGCACTGAAAGGCTTTTAAAGAACTTGTGAACAATTTTACTTCTTTGCCACCATTCCTTATATTCCCTTCTCTTACACTCCCGTCATTGTGATGTACTATCCGCGCCATCTGGTGGTTTCCTGTAATTTGCATATTCTTCTTGAAGTTGTGTGTGATAATTCTACAGGTGAAATTTTTATTTTAGAATTCAATTTATGTGCGATTCTGAATTATCCTTACTTTATGGACGTGTGTATATTTATACATATATATATTAAGCGAAAACTATATTTAGTTGCATTTCTAATACAGTAGGCAATACAGAGACAATTATTCTTTATACCATAAGCAAGGGCTGCACCACTGTAACTCATTTAACACTACCCTGGGGGCATGTATAGCTTGAAGATATGCTACGGACCCGAGTAACACTACCCCACTCATATTAGACAGAGACCCACTGTTTAAAGTAGATTCCTAACAACTATAAAAATTGAACCCCGGGGATTGAACTGGAAACCTGTGGTACTGAGCTAAAGAACGCTAGCCACTCGGCCATCAGGCCCATAGAAACTATATTTAAAAAAATAATTATGACTAAGAAATGAAAAGTGCCAAATTTCTATAAATATATAATTAACATAAGTTAAAATTAACATAGTTATTGTCATATAGTAAAATATTTAAATAATCCGTAAACTATAAAGCAATTCAATTAACGTAGTTTGGTTATTCTTTCTTTTTTTCCATTACCGCTAATTAGAGTTATTATTATAGACAGACAGTTCTTTTATCCAGAAAAGTTTTAAAATTATCTTTTTTTTTTAAAAAAGAAAATCAAACTATGAAACTTTTGATTCAAATAAAAAAGTTCAATTTCCGTACTAAATTTAAATGATATGCTTTATTCATTACTTATAAGAGTAATTAGAAAATTAATTATTCACATTCTCAAAGTGTTATAGCAACTTTATTCAATTTAATAATCTGTAGAATATGACTAAATTAACTAAATTCCTTTTTTTGTAAGGGTGTTTAAAGTTTCTCTATTTGAATTAAATTAATATTACAACAGAAGAAATGTTTAAGAGATAAAAATCTTACTTTTGTGATAAATGTGCGAACATTATGTAAAATTATAAGTAATTAATTTTATACTCTTCATATTTTTCAAGGAATAATCAAATAATAATAAAAAATTATTTAAACACTTTAAAGAAGCTTATTTAATATCATGTGAGTCTTTAATTCTTCTCGAAAGACTTGCAATTAATATTTTTGGTTATGCATTAGTACCAATTATAAGTGATGTTTGGATTCTGACTGATAGTAAGAGCTCAATACAGTATTTGAAAGATTGGCCAAGCATCTTGGACAAATTGGGGCAGGATATAGTTTCCAAACTAGCTGTTTTGGACCAGATCGGATCGTTGTGCTTGCAGTGGATTCCCTCCCATGTGGGCATCTACGGAAATGAAATTGCTGATCTGCTCGCTAGGGAAGGTTGCGAACTTCCCAAAGCTTCTTCTTCCAATCTGTTAGCTTCAGAGGTTCATTCCATGACTTTAGCCAGAGTGAATACCTCTTGGAGGTCGCCACCAATTCATGCATGATACGCCGCTAAATATCCTGGTATGTCCATACAGTGCTCCTGTCCTAGACCTGCTCAGACGGCTTTAGCTAGACTAAGGACTGGCCACATTAAGAGTTTGACCTTCAATGGAGACGAGAAGACATATGCCCTTTTTCATTGTTCGACCATCGCACCTCCCTCTCATCTCATAGATTGTATTGGTGCCTCTGTGAGGCAACTGTTGAATGAGGGGAGGACAGTTTACGATCTATTGATGCAGCATGATCTACTGGACTTGGTTTAGGATTCTAAATCAAGGGGATAAGCAACAACAAACACCAATTATAAGTAACAGTTCACCAATTGTGATTAAAGGTAGAGCATTGTCTTTCAGGAGGAATTTTCGATAATTACTATGTATTTGCGCCTCGTATACGAGAAAATTCTAAAAATGTTCGTTAAGCAGATAATACTGTCAATTCCTCTGTCTCATATACATTGTCACGCCCTCGATTCTATTTGTTTTTGAAAGTAATGACTGCAATGAAGGTTACTGGTGTCTTTGTACTTCCTATACTCTTGCTTCCCAAAATACCAATGGGAATTCTATTTTTAGTATTTTACGTGCTAAGTATTTTATGATTTATATTAATAATTTGTAATAACTTATACAAATATTGTTACTGTAAAATTCTAAACAGAGTATAAATTATTCTGCACATTTAATTTTATTGTGACTATCTCAAAAATAAACATTTTTTACAGATGGTTTGCAAGAAATTTATAATATCTTCTTTGCAAATTAAATAAGTCTAATATGATTCTTTTCAAGCTTAATATTGGAATTTGTAAGTAAATAATACAAAAAATAATATTTTGTAGCAACTGCAATATTAAATAATGAACACTTTAAAACAAATTTTTCAAGCAGATGGGAAGAGACTATTGGATCTCACATTATTTTAAGAAAAATATGACTTATTTGTTTATCCATGCAAAATTAGGACCTTAATAAATTAATTAATTAACAAATATTCTTGAAAATTAAGTAATAAATACGCCTTCATATCATTTACTCAAACAATTACAAATTTTGATCATTGTTACTTCAGAATTTCATTTACAAATAAAAAATCTTAATTTTAATAGACAAAAACTACTTTAATAATTTAATGATATACATCAATAAAACAAGCAAGTAGTTTGAAAGTTAAGGAACAAAAAAATAATTTTAATCAAAATTAATAAATTAGTAAGTTGAATGTTAAAATAAAAATTTAATTCATTTTTTACTCACACAAGTTCTTTTAATGTATTTAAGAGAGTTACAAAAAATAGTCACAAATTAACTATTTTTGAAACTTTAATAATTTAATTAATTATAATTAATCGCTAACTTGCTATACAAAAATATTACGTCTGGCAGCAAATTCGTTTTGCTCAGTTAAAAAAGAACTAATTCGAGTTTTTCCGTCATGTTTTATTCAGTTCAATTGTGAAAAATTAGAATTAGATTTTTTTAAAAAATAGACTTTTTTAAATGATTATAAATAAAACATTAGCTTCATTACAAACATTCAGCTTTGTAAACTAGATGACATATTTGAAGTAATGAATAAGGTAGAATCATGTTAGTAATCTGAGAACCGGTTAACCGAGTTCGGTTTAATTCAGCAGTGTGAAGATGCGCAATTTTTTTTTTCTGTATGTCTTTAAAGTTTTGCAGCGAGTAAGGATTCACCACGTCTTCCCGAAACAAAATATAGTCAACAGGGAAGAGTTCAAGTTTGATAGATCCTCCTTTCAAGGACTGGCTGACCCTTATGTTAGACTTTGGACTTTGCACGTTCCTTTCAATGACAGGTTGACCTGTACTTTAGATTTTGCACATTTATTTTAGCCCGTTAGACTTTGGAACCAATAATGGGAGAAAGAGTAAGAGAAAAGGGAATGTACAGAGTGGAGTGAAGGTTCCAGACAGTATGTAGGGTACAAAGATCCTGAAACAAACAGGTTTTTAAGATGATTTTTAATACTTATTATATAATTTTGTTGAGTGTGTTATGTGCCGCAGTTGTGTAGTGCTGTCTTCACCAAATATTAACAAATATGACAGCTAAAAGTCTCTTATATTATTTTTAAAAATAATTCAGTTCTACCCTGAAACAATACTGAATTAAGACCACACTCATATCCGGCCCTAATTTGTACTCAGTGATTGTATAGGTACATTCCTTGGAATTTCTTTTTCTCTTTCTAAGGTGTTTTAAACTAGTCGATTATGCTTATAAAAAGAGTTACTAATGATGGTAACCAAAAAACGACTTTGTCTGCCGAATTTACCATATGTTCAAAAACTCATTGAAGTAAAACTACATGTTTATGAGCACGATAAGGAATGAAAAAGAAATCCTATGCTCCTTATGAAATAGATTTATTTGTTGAGGATGAAAGCATAATTTCTGTGTCAGAAGGTACGTTAACCTTAGATGACAGCAGCAAAACATTAGAATTGAAGCACAAGTGAAGACCAACCACAGGTTTTACCACCTGGCATTCTAGTTTGAAAAACGTGTTTAATAAAGCTGTAAACAAAATGCTGATGGAGAAAACAGTAGACCTTTTTATTTTCATTAAAATTATGTAATTATGCATTTGTTTGAAATAAGTTATTATTTAGAAATTATGTTATCTATAATTGTCATTTTTATTGCCAATAATGGTTGGTCATTACATTTAGTTAAAACTATTTTTTTATTTTAATCATGAATTACAGTATATTTTTGGATATATTAATTTTTTTTTATTCCTATTCCCCGATTTCAGTAATCCGAGGGGGCAACTATTTTAGTAGATTATAGAGACTATACTATAATAAAAAACCATCATTAATTTGAACGTACTTAATTTTACCAAACAGTTAAGCCTTCAATCTTTCTAAAAATTTCCACACTTTCCTCTTATTTTAAAAAATTGAAAAATCCAGTTTGTTACAACTAAATAAATTTAAATGAAAACCACTACCTTTCCCAAAATAGTTTTCATTTGACGAAACTTAACTTAATCAGCACAACTAATAGAATTTTCTAGTTAATTATTCACATTTCTTTGTTTTTCGATTTGTTTAAATTAATGTTTTTTAACATGAAGAAAGGATTTCAAACACTACTTAATATTTAACTTTACGACAATTGTCTGAAATACAAGGTTTAAACCGGGAAAAAGGGCTCATTCATCTGTGAAGCTTAAAGTCGCATAAAATGGTTGAGTTACAAAATATAATAATTTGATAATAATATAATAATTATATATCTTGAGTTTATGCGCTATATAATATTAAATATAATGTGTTTATCAACTGTAAATTTAATTAGTACTTTAGAAATGTATGTGTAACTTTATACAATTGTAGAATTTTTTTTCTTTCTGCATTCGGGATTTTGATTGTTTTCTTCATCTGCTTTAACTTTACTTTTGAAATCAATTTCTTCTTCCAAGTTTCAATTCATTCATTAATATTGTGATACGATTAATTTATTAATTTATCTTTTTTTTTTATTCGTACGACATTTATAATCACATATGAAAACGTAAAAATTCCTGAAAAAAATAAGAACAACTCATCTGTGAAATATCAAAGAAAGAATAGTTCATTTGGCATTAAGTAAACCCACGCAATGAAAAATGGAATGCTGTATAATCAAAATAGAAGAAACAAGTAATATAAAAAAATTTTTTTTTTTAAAGTCAGTTCCTACTTTTTTTTTACTATATTGCAGAAAGTCTTTTACAAATAATTTTCATTCATTTTTTTAGGTTTATCTGGCGCCATCTATTGGTAGATATATGCAACTTAAATCTAAAAAAAATTAATTAATTAATCAAATTTAATTACGGAATTAATATTTGAAAAAACTGTATTAACATCCAGTGTCATCCACTACAAGTTCAAAAAAATGTATTTGAACTTCAGTGGATGAATAAAAAGTATTTTATGAATGATTGAAAATTTGAGCAAGATATATATAGGGAGAGTGTGAGCTAATAGAAGGAATGGAAAAATAGAGGTTCGAGGTGTTTCCAAAAAAGTAAAGTTTGTTGGCGAAAACTGCAAGAGAAAAAAATCGCCAAATAAACGAATGGAAATATATAATGCAGTATTCCATTTTTTGTAGTATTCTGACCAATTGTTTCATAAATTTCTTGGGTTATTGAACATTGGTAAACTCCCATGTTAATTAGTCCAGCAAATGTATGTTACAAATTACAATTTGAATGCCCATTACAAATTGAAATTCGTGAAGAATTCCAGTTTTATTAATTTTTTGTACTGTTGTGATTGAATCTATCTTATTTTGCAGTCTGCCAGTCTTTCACGCGATAACTGATCGGATTAAACTATTTTAAATACTAACAACCTTTCTTTCTCTCTTGTTTTTTGGCTGGAAATAAGTATTTTCATTTAGATGTTAATTATAGTTTGCACTTGATAATTATATTTTAAGTTAGAATAATCAGTCAGCAATATGGAAAACTGAAAAGTAGGACTTCAAAATAAAAACTTCGTAACTTTTTAGAAAATTAGCTATCAAAGTTTTGCTAATATTTTTCAAATAAGAAAAAGTTCTAGTTCCGTAATGGAATTAATTTACTTGCTTGATTTGTTACTAATTAGCGTAGTTGGAAAATGAATTATTCATATTCACACAATGTTCGTTCAACACGATTCACGCATTGTTGTAACAATGTTTATTTAATTCAATAATCAGCAGATGTAGCACAAGCTCATAAATATGTAGCACGAATAAATTATCTAAATTCCTTTTTCTGTAATACTATTTTAAATTTCTCCATTTGAATTAAATTAATATTAAAATGTTTTGAAAAAAAACCCTTAAACTCTTTATAATGAAAATGCAAAAATTTAAAAATTATTAGTAATTTGTTTTATATTCTTTATGTTTTACAAGAAATAACCGAATAATTAAAAAAGTTAATAAAACAATTTAATAATGCAGCTTGTTTAATATTATAATATGATCCTTTTAATCTCCTTAAAAGATTTGCCATTATCTTTTTTTGTTATACATTGGTTCCTGTTATGTAAAAACAAGTAATATAAAAAAAAAAGTATTTAAAGACAATTCCTACTTTTTTTCCTCTATATTGCAGAAAGTCCTTTATAAATAATTTTCATTCATTTTAAGTTTATCTGGCTCCATTTATTGGTAGATACAAGCAACTTAAATCAAAAAAAACCTAAAATTAATTCATTAAATTTAATTAATGAATTGATGTTTAAAAAAAACTGTATTAACATCCAGTGTCATCCACTACAAGTTAAAAAAAAGGTATTTGCACTTGAGTGGATGAATAAAAATCCGTAGTATTTTATTAACGATTGAAAATGTGAACAAGATATAAATAGGAGCTCTTGTGTGAGCTAATAGAAGGAATTGAAATAAGAATCCAGCAAAGGTGAATGGATGGAAGACAATGTCTCTCAAAAAGAGTATCGGGTAACTGTCCCATATATGCATGCTGTATGATGATTAGCCTTTTGATTGTCAGTCACGATATCTGCCCAAGTTACCAATTGATCCTCATTGTTTGGGACCAATTTACGTGCTAAGTACTTTATGGTTTACACTAAATATTTATATTAATATTGCTATTGGAATATTTGAAAGAGATCAGGAGTTATTCAGCACTTTTTTGTTTATTGTGACATTATTGTTTTATCCAAGGGTTTCTATTGTACAATTCCAGTCTAAAAAATTGATTTGCCCTTAAATTATTTTATTTTTTCGTTATCATATATAACAAGATTATGTAATTTACTTTCTTATGCAATGTAAATGGTTAATACAATATAATAATTTCAAAATAAGCATTTTTTACAGATGATTTACAAGAAATTTATAGTTTGTTCTTCGCAAATACAAAATATATATATATATATATATATATATGATTTTTTCAAGCTGAATATTGTGTTTTGTAGGTTAATAAAACAAAAAATACTTAAAATAATTGTAATATTAACACTTCAATTATATTAACATTTTAAAACAATATTTTATTATGAGATAAATCAGCTGAATAAAAGATGCTTCGTAATAGCCGATGAACTTAAGTTGTTGCAAGAAAAATTATAAAAATTATAAAATTGGGACATTCATAAATCTAATGAAAGAATATGTCTGGAATTTTGTAAAGAATACTCTTCATACATTTTACACAAATAAATACAAATTTTGAACAATATTATTTCAGGATTTCAATTACAAATAAAAAAAAAAAAAAAACCTGTTGATTTTAATAGACAGAAAAAATTAAATAATATAAAAATTAGATCAGTTTGTATATTATATATGATAAAAATCAAATTCCTGGTCTGAAAAAAAAATATTTTCCCTTATTACAGCCCTGTGTTCAATCCATCTAATTTAGCGTTTGCCAATTTTCTGTCCAATAGTTGAACTGAATAAACAACTACTTCTAATACTAATAATTTCTGTGTTGCGCTGGAAATATTTAAAAAAATTTGAATGTTAAGTTCCATTTTCATTTAATTATGATATTTGATAACGTAGACAGATATCAGGCGACAACAATGAAAACAAAACAAAAAAAATATGAGTGTAAATTAAATAACTTCATAAAAATATCGAAATAATTAGAGTGTTAAGGAAAAACATTTGAAAAAGTTTGATGGGAATTTTTTTTTTTTTTTTTTTTTAAATATACTTTTGTTAGAAAAAAATTTTTTTTTTTTTTTAAATTTAATGTTATTTTATGTGAATGTTGTTAGATTATCATGTGAATGCTGTTAGATTTAACTGTATTAATATGAATTTTAAAATGTTATTCAAAATCAAGTTGATTTTTATTATTTTTTTACAAAATTCTCTTTACTTAGGAAATATTAAGAAAATCTATAATTTTTTTTTTTTTTTTTTTTTTTACAGAAATTTAAGAATTTTTAGAGAACAAAAAAATACGATGCGATTAATATATAAAGCACACTAAGCAGGAAGAAATTTTTTCAAGCATAAATTTCTTTAATTTTTTTACAATTGAATGTTTTTTTATTGATCTAGTGAATGCTGTTAGATTCAACTTTATTAACATGAATTTTAAAATGTTATTCAAAATCAAGTTTGATTTTTATTATTTTTACTCGAAATTCTTTTTACTTAGGGAAATATTAAAAAAAAATCTATAAAAAATTAATACAAAAATTTAGAAACTTTTAGAGAACAAAAAAATATGATGCGATTAATATGTAAAGCACACTAAACCGGAAGTAGTTTTTCCAAACATAATTTTTTATCACTACTTCAAAAAATTAATACAGCTTTATGTCCACTATTAAATTCTGACTAATAAAATTTTATTCACATAATATAATTCATTGCATAGTAAAAGTAGAAGAAAAAATGCTTATGTTTTGATAAAAAACATCTGTGACACTTAAATTGCTCACCATTCTCTTTAGATATTACTCTGTACATATTTTTTTTGATGCTGTTTTTACAAAAAATGATAAAAGCTAGTTTAAATTATTATGTATGTATATAACAATTTTTTTAACGTCTTTCACTTGCTTTTTTACTGAATATTTTAAAAGAAATAGCTCATGATGTAAATCCTTTCTAAGCCTTTTGTATCTGTCTATTCAAGCTCAATATATATTTTTTGATAACACTCTTTTAAAACTAGGGACAATTATAAAAAAAATTTATATTTTATAGCTTTTAAAAGATAAATAATAGAACTATTCTGATAAAAGTGTATTTATTTTGATATATTGGAATATTTGACATTCTTTTTTAGTATTACAATAGATTAAAATATTTTATTTGTTGTTTAAATAAAATAAATTTAGATGGGAATTAAAAATGATTTGTTTCAAATAATAAAAATGCTTTTAACTAATAGATTAATCTTTTTAAAACAAATAACTAATAGCTAATTTTTACCGTTTGTCTTTTAATAGTTTATAAAATAATATAATTATTAATTAATATAGTTAACAGTTATTAAATATAGTATGTTTAAACATCATTATAATTTATCAATAATGTCTATGTCTAAATTTTTAAAATTTTTGTTGATTTCATTGAAAACTTCACAGATTTTTAAAAAACTATATTAAATATAATATAAATATATATATAATATATTAAATAAATTCAGCACTTTAGATTATTTGACTTTAATTTTCAAACAGATTAAATTGCCAAGCAGAAGAATAGAGGTAATTACTACAAGCATTCTTTAAGTAATTATTCAATAAATGGAGATACATTTTTATATTTACTATAAAAAAATACTAAAAAAAGTTTATTACAGGAAAAAAAGCATTTATTAGAAAAATTCAAATTTTTAAAAATGACACATGCATTTTTATTTTTTTAATTTAACGACATTCAAATTTTTTAACTACGAGTCATTTAAAAGAACTACTCAATTTACTAATTTTAAAATATTTAATAATTAACTCAGTTTGAAAACTAATTATTTTTCAAGCACGGAAAAAAGTGTTTGAAAAGACTTAAATGAGGTTCTTAAATTACAATAAGTCTTTAAATAAAACCAAAAAAAAAAAAAAAAAAAAAAACCTTTTAAGAAAATAATTTCTAAATTTTCTCAGAAGTTTGAATTCTATTTATAGACAATTTCCTTTTCACAAACTAGAATGCATTTTTACATAAAAATATCACTTATTCAATAATTGAAGCAAATTTTTTAAACTTAATTTTACCAATAGAAATAAATTTCATTAGCCATAATAATTGCTGGAACAAGAACAAGATAAGTTCATAAAAGATATTTTTTACCATTCAAATATTTA